>QGSO01000139.1:1347386-1589158 GCA_011037825.1 Carya cathayensis | reverse complement strand
GGGGGGGGGGGGTTACTATAAAGCTTCTTCTAGATGAATTGAGCACCTTTGAAGCCATTTAAGGGAAAGGGATTTGGATGTTGAAGAGAAAAAATGAAGGATTTCACTAGTTGTGAGGTGGAAGGACTTTCTCCTTTGGAAGAGGATTGTTGTAGACAGAGATAGAGTGCTGTGTTGTTTTGGGAGGGTGATAGATGTGGTGGCCATTTTGTACCAATGAAGCAACTCCGCCATGTAATTGGAGAACTATCCAACCATTGACTGATCAGTGACATATAGTATATTTTTACATGAGATTGTAGAATAAACAGTTTCCCCCATGGCTGGGGGTGATTAACCATAGGTCCTTGGTGATCGAAGGGCCAGGTGGCAGTAGGACAGCCCAAGAATACCATTCCATGGGGCTGCTGGGCCACCCCCATGGGCTTTTGTAGGTGGCCAGCCACCCAAAGTGGTGATTACCCACCGTATTGTTCATTTTATTTTTGAACAATGATGGCTTCTGTGGGTATAAAAAAAATTTTGGATAAGTAAAAAATATTATATATATATATATATATATATATATATATATATCAATAAGAGTAACCAAGTATACTAGACGTATACAAACTCAAGCCTTCTGGGTAAACCAAAGGCATTAACACCACTAAGCCAGTGGATGCCTTTGGTTTTTAGGAATCTTGCTAAATTCCAGTTAAAGAGTATTACATTTTATCACCATATAAAAGAATAGGAATGGGCATTCTGAATCCTAAAGTAATGGAATTAGGCATTTCTCATTCATCTGAAAATAAGAATCCTATTTTGCGAACCAAATGTATCCTTAGAGAACCTTGAAAGAAATACGAAGTCCACATATTTACCTTATCTACAATCCCCTCAAATTTCATCCAAAGTGTCTCCAACTTGAAGTATCTTCCACACCTTTGAAAATGCCCACAACCAAGGAGAGACTAGGAAATTGATTCAAACAAAGTCTCGATAATCCACGCTATGCCACTCAAGGAATATTGCTTCCTTTCCCATAGATTGGGTATGGAGTTGAGGTATCTATCAATTCTTGACCAATAATGCATATCCTAGTTATTAGATCATGTAAAGTTACCCCTTGCGATACGAAGACCAATGAGACTTTGTTCAACAATAAAGTTCTATAATTCCACCACTCCCAACCTTTCACTCGAAAATCAGGTCATGTTGGAATATCTCACAATGCAGGAAGGCAGCTCCCACCAACTCATTCCATATAAGTCTTCTAGCATGACAAGAGTTAGGACCATAGACTCCTACAAAGGCCCAAGTTAAGTGATCTTCCACATTTCTAGACAAACAAGGCACTGTGAATTCCGGTGTCATTGTCAGTTTTTTCCACCACTTTTTTATCCCACACTCAAAAATCCCCCTCGTGCACCTATTGAGTCCAAAAAACACAAAGCTACATGTTGCCATCCCCACAAGCTAGGAATAGTTCTTTTGATCAAATGTAGTTTAGTTTTGGGAAAACTACTGCACTGGTTTCTGGGGTTTAGCCTTATTTCAAATTGATCATTGATGTAACAAAAAAATATTCACAAAGATCGCAAAGATAATGCCCAAATACTAAAGTGGCCACTTTGCCAAACTTCAATTGATCCAATGATAGAATGCACTGACAAGACGTGCCAATCAAATGAAAACAGCTATCAGAAATGCATAATTAGTTTTTTAAAAATAAGAATAACCTGTCAACATGCCATTCAGATCAACTGAAAAAATATTTAAAAAACATAAAAATACATTAAAAATAAAATATAAAAAATATAATATTAAAAGAATAAAATAATATTAACTAAAACTCTAAAATTCAACTGCAAAGAGAAGGATCGGGAGATTTTATTTTTTTTTTAAAGAGAAATGTAAACAATTAATAACATAACAATTAAAAAATTTAAAGGCTAAAAATAAGTAAAATTAAAAAAAAAAAATCAAAAATTTTTCTTTTTAAAAAAAATAGGGCCATTTGGGGTCGGTTGTAACAATTTCACTTCCCTTGACTACTATTTCAACTGTAATAAAAGGCTTTCCATATACAACCAAAACCCACACCACTCCCAATGACAATTCCAAAGTATTTGTAATGACATTTGCAGTTGTGTAGCCAACCAGATTTGTCAATATCCGGCCCTCTAACCTTTTGTGTTTCAAATTTCCTTCCACCATTGTTACTTAGATTAGTCCTTGAAATAACACCATGCGTATTGTCGTCTTCATTGATGGACAACCACCCATGCTGGTTATAGAGTAGTTACTAGTCAGGACCCATTGTCAAGTAACCCCGAATCTGTGAAATGCATCCCCCTCACAAGGATTAGGTAATCAATGGCTTTTCACCAATGGGACATGGCCCCTGGCAATTATTTGCACCCAGAGGTTCGAACCTTAGATCTGGAGGGTGCATACCACTAAGGTCCAAGAACAAAGCCCTTACCACTTGAGCCAACCCCTAGGTGTTCGCTTTTGAATGAAAGTCAATTCCCCAATTTGTGTTTCTACTGGTTTTTGTCAAATTATGATTGCAACATTAACCCTTAGTGGCTCTCAAACTATTACTAATGAGAGGTCGAGAAAGTTTTTCTATGACGAGGAATCCCAGAGACCATGTGAATACAACGTCTTTTACCCTTTAAACCCCAACCCACATAACGCAAAGAACTTGATAAAGTAAAAAAGCAAAAGGGTGTAAATGTATCAAAACCTCACAACATTATCAGAGGAACCTATGTTTCTGACAACAAAAGCTAACAAGCTCCCCCGGAAATTGAAGTGTGGGACTGCATCAAGCAAGGTACAAATACAGCGAACAGCAACCTGCTGAAATGAAGGCTTCTTTTCCAGCACTATCAACTTCTGTAGGAAAGCCTGTATGAAGAAAAATAAAACTATCAGCATATCGTGATGAACCAGCAAGTTGTTAAGATAATATTAACGGTTAAAAATAAGAAACAGGAGCAAAAAATGCTTATACATTCTACACAAAATATCTTACTGATGAAGCCAATACAGTGACCTAAAATTTGGTTCATCCACAAAGGCATCAATTAGGACAATTGAGTAAACTAGAAGTTCAATGAAACCAACAACCATACTACCTCAAACTAAATGGACCATGTTTTTAATCCTATATCACTTGTGGAATAGACCCAACTACACATAAAGCAAATAAAAAGATCACAAAAGATAAATATTAAAAATAAAAATAAAGATTAAATAAATAAAAATAAAGAAAAATCTTTAAGTTTAATAAATACCATGAAAAGAAAGGAAGAAAATGAAAGAACTCATCTCATATGGCAATCTCAAGAACAAAAGGAGTAAATTAATCATTGAAATTCATATGCACCAAAACGTCAACTTAATATGTAAGAGAACAGTGTTTCAAATCACGAGAAATTCTATTAGCAGTCCTGAGTTGGGACTGCTTGCGCAGTCTCATTGATAAATGAGAATAAAATGAGAAAAAATATCATTTTAAAACGGATATTATTGTAATTTTAAAAAAATTTTAAACATAATTGCATGGGCTTGCATAAGCAGTCCCCAAATGGGGACCATATATAGACTTAACTCTTCAAATCAATTAGCGTGGTGCCTACCAAAGTGACCATAAATTAGACTCGTATTTAGCATACAAAATACAATGTAATAAATCCATGATGTATGCATTCCCCTCTAGAGCATTAGCATTGGAATAGGCAAAGGCAAATCTAAAATCTAACTAATATCACATGTTTTGCCTTTTGCCTTTTGCTTATTCCATTCAAAACCTATTTCCCACATTGGATTATCCATATATTAGCCAAAATAATAAAATATATTATTAATCTAATATTTTTTATTATTTTTTACCAAATTTATTTTTCTCATATTTTGCAATTCTACCAATCATATGTCAATTAATAATCAAATTATTGTTTAAACAATCATATTTTCAATGGTCATTTAACAATTTTTTATATGAGTGTTCCATTTGGGCATGCTGGGTCCCCGCGGGGGGGGGTTGGTAACTGTCAAAACAATTGTTGATCCAGACAATGTCTTCACAAATCAGCAAGGTATTCCTCCAATGTCCCAGGTCGGTTTCAATGCCTAAAAAAAGGTACTACATTCCTGAAATGTGAAGTTTTAAAAAGAACAAAAATCAAAACCGTATGCTAGTATCTCACCATGTGCGTGTGACTGTTGTGCGTGTGGGAAGGGAAGGCTCGGGAGGGAAGGGAAGGGAAGAGGAAAAAAACAAATCAAGGGAAAGAGAGGTTCTGTGCGTGTGAACATTGTGTGTGAAAAAGAAATAATAAAATAACTTTTGGCTGAGCTACAGTAGCAGGTCAAATATGACCCAAGCTCTTGAAACACAGTAGCTCAAAGTCAAATATATTTGGACTTGCCTAATCCAATGCAGGTGTTTTTGAGCATATAATTGGCAAACTGTTGGCTTAAATTGAGGATGCCTATTCCAATACTAGTGATTAGGAGTAGGAACCCCATTCTCATCAGTCTTAATGTAGCCCAAAAAAACCCTAACTAATACTTATAAAAAAAATATTTCTTTTTTATTTATTGGCACCAAGTGTCAGGGAACAATCCAATGCCAGGTGTTTTTGAGCATATATTAGGCAAACTGTTGGCTTAAATTGAGGATGCCTATTCCAATACTAGTGCTTAGGAGTAGGAACCCCATTCTCATCAGTCTTAATGTAGCCCGAAAAAACCCTAACTATTACTTATAAAAAAAATATTTCTTTTTTATTTATTGGCACCAAGTGTCCGGGAACAGCGTCCTGACTAATCCCGGGAGTGCACAGGACCTCGGTAAGGAGTTTTCCACAAGTGCACCTTGGGTAAATCAAGGGGGAAATCCCTCAATCTAATGACCCCTGGAGATTGTTTGCACCCAATGGAATTCGTTTTACTAGTTTTTCCCCCTTGCTGCCTCCTTCCAAACCCTAAAATGTCAAAAAAAGAAAAAAAAAGGCTTCATTTTTTTTCTTAGTATAAAAAATTTTATTGATCATAAGAATATGTAAGAGCCTAAATACACAAGACATATACAAGAGCATTGCCTATGCATGCTAGTTTAGCGACATAAGAAAGTGAAGAAAGTTCATGCCATTAAAATCAATTACAGTCAAACAATGGTATAAAGTATCGAAAAAGAAAGATCTAAACTCATCCATAAAACACATCATAAAACTGCAGTCCTATCTGCTGGCCTCCCTTTTGTGATTTAGGCAAGTTTTTCTCAAGGTTTCTAAATATTTTTCATCAAGGTTCAAGTTTATATATTTAATAACATTCTAATGTATTTCTGAATCTCTCTTAAATGGTTTGTCATGTAAATCATTGCAAGACTCAATTCTTCCAGCTAAATTCATCAAAAGCTCAATATCAGCCACTCTCAGTGTTTTTCCTAGGGTTATGATGGAGGTAAACGCCTTGATTCACTCCCATAGTGTTATTTTATAAAGTTATTGTGGGGTTAATGATTTAGAATAGCAGAAGAATGAAAAACAGCATTTCAAAACTGCTATTTGGCCTTCTAAAATCTTCCAGCAATAAGATTAGACTGATTTCTAATTTAAATAGCATGGGTTTTTCATATTTTTTAATTTTATGGTGCATGGATGCTTACACAATGATTTGAAGTCCTGCATGCCTAATTTTGAGTTGAAACACAAATTTTATAATCTGTCCAGACCTGTCCTTGCTGTTGATTCTAGTGTGGAGAATACTGGCTAAATATATCACCATTTTGCTTTTTAAATTGCTTTGAAGCATAAAACAATATCAATATTAAAAAGTGTGCTTTACTTCAATCAAGCGCACGCTTGCCCTTTGCACTTTACTTCAATCAAGCGCACGCTTGCCCTTTGCACCTAGGCTCCATATGGAATGAAAAACAACAACAAATCCACAAACCATCCCTAAAATTTATAGATCTAACATCCAATAACAAATCCAAGAAATTACAAAAATTAAAACCACCGCAAATTTTTTTATAAAATCACAGCAAGACCACAAACCGCTGTGGGTTTGCGAACTAACCCACAACCATTCATGGCTGTGGACCATGGTTCCATGGCCACGCTTCAACGAGATGAAAAACTGAAACGCTATGGGCTAATGAGGAGAAGAGGAGAGGAGAGAACGGCAAAGGGAGAGAGACTAGAGAGAAGAGGAGAGGAGAATCGAGAATTCTAGATGAGATAAGAATGGCGTTGGGGTGGGGGGGGGGGAGAGAGAGAGAGAGGCAAATTATGATTTCTTGGGTTAAATAGAGTCATTCGTAAGTATAAAATGATGTCATTTTATACTTACGAATTTGGTTTTTTTTTTATATATATTATATATAAACGTTGGCAAACTCCAAGCGGGCCAGGGCCTAGCCCAGGCCCTGCACCCCGGTTGCTAAAAGTGGGCTTCTGCTCCAATGTTTTGAATACCGAACCGTACCAACTAGTACAGCTGGAATTTACCATGCTAGAACAATTACCGGCACAGAGGAGGTAGGTGTTTTGTACCCGGGTCAAATATCGGCCATTTTAGTGGGTGTCGGTCAATACCGGCTGGTTTTTGGTGTACCGGCTGAAATTAATGTATTTTTGTAATTAATATAAAAATCCTAGTTTTCTCATAATTTTCACTTCAATTCTCACATTTGAAGACTATTTTCTTAAGTTTTTTTAATCCTCTTTTCTTGACGACTGAAAATCAAATCCCTACTCCCCTTTTCGTGACGAAGATGAGTATTTTTTTTTTTAATAGTTTGATTGAGAACTTAAAAGTATTATTAAGTTTTATAAATGTGTTTTAACTTTTTAAGACTTGTATTGATGTTATTTTGAAATATAATTTATCTATATATAGACTATCCCGAAATGATACAAGTATCAAAATATTTTGTCTCAGTGCCTTTAACTGAAATGATCATAGGACCAGTATCCAAAACTTTGATCCACCCGTACACCCCCGGTCTATGGAATGGGTGGGCGGGGTAGCAAGTGGTGAAGCGCCACTGCCCACCCATAGTCTATACACATCCTATGTATTCTTTTTACATTATAATTCTATTTTGGACTTGTCAGATGCACAAATACACACAATGTTTAGAACACGATAGGGAAAAATCCAGATTGCAAGAATTAGACTATCTTTAAAAACATTATAAATCTACAAGTCTACAATCAGTCCATTGAATGCACTTGTTTCAGTTGCCAAAATTGTGCAATAATAAACAACTACTGAATCTTTTGTTTTTATAAGTAAAAGTTTAATAAACTAATAGGCATAGCCAAGTACACTGGATGTATACAAGAGAAAACACCTAGTTGGGTTGCAGATTCAGAAACAAGGAAAATGATCCTAACAAAACCCTAGCCCAAGCCCAAAGATGCGCCTACCCCAAACCCCCACCAGTGCACCAATGCCCATCCCACCAAACCAGTTTTTGCCCATACACCAAGCTGCTGTAAATTCCCCAACACACTCCTCAATACTTGTAAACTCTGAACAAGCCTACTAAAAATATACAATTGGTTCTAACTTCCCTTTGGTCCTCCCTCGATTAGAACTACCTCCTTTACCGTCATAGTTGATTGGGAAAGTAAGACGCTTTGACTCTCTGCTCTTCTTAGATCTTGATTTTGTGCCAAGTATATGACCCGCCTCTATAACAGTGAGTAGCGCTATGAATTGGTCCTCAAATCTGTCGCAGGTAATTCCCACACTATTTATCTCATTTACCTTCTCCAAAACCCAATATAATGATGAATTGGCTATATTGTTAATCAGTGGGAGAGATATCAAGGGAGCAACATCTTCTGCTGGCTTTGCTCCAAACTGTATGCCAAGCTCTAAAGACTCCTCACAAGGCACCAATGACAACCCCATCCCTTCCTCCACACAAGCATCTTCTCGATCCCCTTCACAACACCATTAATGTTGTCACCACCTTGGCTATGTGTCAACCCACAAGGTGCCTGAGAAGGTACCAAGGAACTGGTTCCCTCCAACATGGGTGGTGGAACCATGGTCAGCAATACCTGAGGTTCCATTGTGGGTGCCATTGATTCGACAAAGAGAGCATTGACTGTGCCACACGTCGACGAACTTTTCCGAGTCACCCTTGGTAAGAGGCAGTCCGTTTCGGCCATATCCACGCCAATACCCGAAGTAGAACCCACTTCGAATGTAGATGCACCCGCTTCTCCTTTTGACCCGCCACACTCACCTGGGTCTAGATATTGAAACTAGGCCAAACCCAACTTTCTTTTTTCCTTTATCTAATTTTATAGCATTCGGCCCATCACTTAGCATGCCAAGCTCGCCCTTATTGTGCTTTACAGCACCTTTACCACCTCTTAGCACACCTAGCCCTTCAAGTTTTGTTGATAACATGGAAACCTCTACCTTCAACTTAGCAAGCTAGTTTTGCATATTGTTTAAAGTAAAATGCATGTTATTAGGAAGACGCAAACCCAAGTCGGACCCCTTCTAACTTGGAATATGTCCATGTGAAATCTGTAAAGGCTGCATATCCTTTTCACTGCTTTCCTCCTCACCATTGTGGTTGCACATGGGGCTTCACGCCAATATTGTTGTTCTCATGAGCATATAAATTCTTTTGGCTTTTCCCCAATGAATGGAAAAGATCAACGAATCTGCATAACTTGACAACAAATTTCTCCCAACCCAGGCCTTCAATCCCTTCCAGCATGACTTGAACCCCCCACATACCTCCACCATATTCTGTTACCATTAAGAATCTACCATGTAGGTTGGAGCATCGTTGAGCCACGAAGGCTCTGTTTCCTTGACGCGAGTGTTTGATGAATTTTGTTTGTCTTTCCGCCTAAAGCACAGCTTCCACCATCTCCACCAGCCACCCTATACTGCTACAATCCATAATTAGAGACCTCCTAACCCTTCTGCTCATCTCCACAATTTTTATAAAGGACCTCCATGCCTTTGAAAATTTGAAGGTCTTGGATTCCACCCAAAAGCGTACAAACCAACCAATGTTGACATGAATACTTAGTGAAACAGAAAACTATTTCCCATAGTTAGCACTGGAAATATCCATCTATGTTCTCATTCCACTAGAGCAGCAAATCAGTGGTCAGAACCTTCAAATCAGGAGCAGGAGCAAGTTCAGCAATGCAATGTAGAAAAATAAGCAAATATGTGCAAACCCAAAACTTAGAGAGCTTCTTTGCAGCGTGAGAGCGAGCTATAGTGCGACGACAGAGATCCTATTTGGAGATAGAAACTTCCGGCGACGTTGCCTCTCTCCAAAAGCTCTGTCGATTTAGAAGCTAACCCGAGATCCGTGCAGGCCCAAAACTTCACGGAAAGAGAGAAAAAATCTATACTCACATCGGCTGTGAAAGTACTCTGGAACGCTGAAGGTTAGGGTTTTGGCACATCTTGTTGATAAGCAATCTTTATCACTCACTTTCGGCAACTCCAGACAACAAGGACTGTCACCGGAGAAGTTCACGACGCCTAAGTGCTGGGTACTCCCAGCAAAGTCGTCGAACGCTGTCAACTCTTTCCTTGTGAACGGCACAATCAACAGAGCCGTCAGTTGTGTGGGCTGCGCCACCACAAGCTTAGGGCCCACGGGTCAAGAGAAAAAAAGTCAAGGATTTCCGTAACAAATGGAACTTTAACAGGAGCTCTAAGACTTGTGTTTTGGAAAGGCTGCTTTGGTATCTACAACTGATTATGTTGTTGTCATATCTTCTTGTGTGATTTGATGTTTGTTGATGAAGGTAGATTGATGAATCTTCTTCAATATTTGTTACATCAATTTAGGCAAGTGCACCAGAAATTAGTAGTACTTGCCTCAACCAATGCATTGTTATGAATTGAGTATGTAAAATGGTAATTGGTTTCATCAAAATTTTAAATGCTTATTGTGGAGCAAATTAGGCCCCATTTGGATTGCAAGATAGTCTCATCTCATCCCATCTTATAATATCTCATCTCATCTCAGCATCCTAACACCATAAATACAAACACTTTTCAATTTCAAATCTCAAACTTTTTCATCTAATTATTATCCAATCATTACAACTTTTCCAAACTTCCAAACAAAACATAAAAAATAATTTAACTTTTTCTCAAAACAAAAACAAAATTAAAAAATTATAGTCTAATAATATTTTAACTTCATAATATTTTATCCAACTTTTTCTCTCTTTTCCCAAAACCTTATAAAACATCTTAACTCAAACCATTTCACTACTATTCACAAACTATTTCTATTATTCACAAATTTTTCCTCTCATCTCAAAATCCAAACGAAGTCTTAGAGTCTAATGAGCCAGACAAAATTATCATAAAACAATGCATTAGAATCAATCTTAAAATTGATAAGTACCCTAAAATGCAAGAAAAGAAGTTTTGGCATTAGAGCATATTTGGCATCAAAATACATTCTGAAGTCTGAAGGAGGAAACAAATACGAAGCAAGCTTCCAAACCCAATTCGGCACTGAAGCTCCAATTCTATCTGAATATAGTCATCAAAAAGAGTACCAACCTTGTATACAGATAGAAGTGTTGATTCATAGTACCGCATCTTTTTAACAGATTTAGAAACCTTCATTTCGAGCTCCTTTTCAGTAGGAAGCCTAATCCGGTAGCTGTCATACACAATAAAAGGATGTGTAAGAAACCAACTTTTTAATGCATAAGGACAAAAAATGGCTGTAAAATGTACAACGTGCATACAATGTTGGTAACAGCACTAGGTGCACAAGAACAAATGTCGATTATGGTGTAAGCACACACCTAATTAAAGTAAAGTGTACGTTATTAAAAATGGTGTATAATAACAAAACTTCCATTTGATACAATAAAAAAGGTTTAAAAAAGAAGATGTTCATACTACCAAATATCAACTCAATTACTAGAGTATTTTGCAACATGACAATCAAGTAATCAACTAATTACATAAAATTTAAGTATTGAATTTCATATAATTCTCTTGTGCTTTAATAAATAAACACATCCATCATATTTGATAATATAACCACATTAAAGCACATGGTTGAATCAAAATCTACCAAAAAGGCCATGACAAAAAATGATCCAGAATTTTTAGGTATTGACTATATGTTAACATAAGCAATCAAATATCAATAGCCAACAAAGACTATCATATCGGCTTCAAAGTATACACATCACATATGACAATAAACAGCAACATGTACATAAATGATCTTCAACATCAACTAAATGCCTGAGAATATTTGTTTAAATTTGAAGAGATGTGCTATTTTTTATTTTGGAAAAGATTAGAAAAATGATTTTTCTGTGCTTTATGCTCACATGAAAAGCACCAATGCACTTGGCTTTTGGTAAGTAAACACTTTGGCCATGGCGCTTTGTGCTTATGCGAACTTTTACCAACACATGAGGAAAAAAGCAGGGGCCTTACCCAGGGATGATATCCTTAAAAACAGCCAACAAGGATAGGACTCCAAGTTTCACAATTGCATCATCATTATCTTTAGAAATTTGTAACATCTCCTTTAAAGATTTAATATTTGACTCCGGATCTGCAAGCAGTGCCATTCCCAGCTCTGCAAGTTTTTGCTTCTTACTTTCGAATGCTTCTTCAGCTGTGAGATCCTCTTTCACCTCAGCCTACGCATACAACATGGATTACTTTATGAGATATGCACCGCATAAATTCAAAAGAATAATTTATCTGTTGCCGAAACAGAATATGAGATCCATAAGATAAGTATATGCATATAGAAACTAGAAGTTAGAATCAAGATGTCTTTTCAACAGGTCATCCATGGTTGATTGTATGCTTTAAGTATCAGCTAAAATGTCCATGCACATGGTTTGCCTTTGCAATTGTTGAAGTTTGCACTCATCATGCATTTTAAGACCTCGAACTTGAATTTCCAATTCTTAGCAATACAAAACAAAAAGAGAAAAAAGGCAGAATGATAGAAAAACTGAGACAATACCAGCACCGCTGCTTGTGACATTTGTTGTACTTCCTCTGCTTTATCCAGCTCCTTCCCTTGTTTCTTTGTCTCTTTCTTCTGTTTTTTAAGCTTCGCTCTCCTTTCTACTTTTGTCAGCTTCACAATCCCTTTATCCACACTATCACCTTTCTTATCCTCACCAGTTTCTTCCTCACTGTTTGCACATAATATAGAGGTCTTTTGTACTGCATTGTGTAATGACACAAACCAGTCACACACATATAAATATTGAAGCTCTTTCATTGAAATAGACAAGACATGCATGCACACACGCACAAACAAAATAGGAACAAAGAGAAAAAGAATTATACGTGTACGATAGTAGAGTTTTCCATCCAAGGTCTTAACAGGAAGGGCATCTACAGGATCAACCTGAAGCCCACTCTCCACTTTTTCTTTCTGCAATGCCTTCTTCTTTAATCGCTTCTCATACAAAGCTTCCAATGCATCTTCTTTCACATCAGCTACACGAGTAACATGCCTTTGCACATACAAGAAAATTTATCAAACTCCACACCATATAAACAAAATCTTCAAAATACACACACACAACACATACATAATAAACAGATATGGTCAAAGATTAGATTTTGTGAATGTTTGTGTCTAGGTGTGCACATGCATAAATTTGCAAATCATATCTACATTTGTAGTACATATGTACCAATGTATGCATGAACATATATACGCAGCAGTAAAACAAGTTTCCAAAAAGGTTTGAGTTTCCAGTTTGCAGAACCATAAATATAGAGGTATGACATAAAATTTCAAAAAGAACACGAAGTTTTTCTCAAATATTTTTACTTCCTAACAGCTTTACAGTTTATATTATTCATTATGGTAAGTTAAATTTACAATTTCAAGAATAGCGTAGCATCTATAGAACAACACAAACACAAACATTCCGAGCAAAAACTTCGCCATGGTCTTCCACATGTAGATAATAAGATATCAACATCATTTTGTTGGTATTCTGCATGAATGTATCAGTTTCCATAACTATAACCAAAACTTATTGCTGGCATTCGAATTAGCTTCTCTCTGTTGAAGAATAAAATTCGATTAAGCATGTAGAAAACATTATCACAGTGAAATGCCAAAGGTTCACATCAAATGAAGAAGCAAGCGGAAAAAAAGAATAGACGGTGCGGACTTGGTGATGGATTGGGTGTCCAAGCGGGAAAAGCCAACGGCGTAGTCGCTGTTCTCTTTGACGAACTGTAAGTCATCGTCGGAGACTTCGATTTCTTCCTCCAATATCTCCGGAGGAAGCTCCGGTGGAAGTACTATCTTCGGCTTCTGGCTCTTCTTTCCCATCCGGAATCCGAGCTGGGGAGCACGACCGTTTAACTACCGCTTTGGCGTCGTTTGGGGCTCTACTAGGGTTTTAGACGCGTGAGGGACGAAGAGACCGCGTGAGCCCAATTTTTTCTTTTTTAAAAAATTAAGAGTAATATTTCGTATTGTCCTAGCGTGCACAGGTGCCATGTAATCGATTTGAAAATATTTTATGTATATTATTAAAATATTAATTTTTTATATAAATCTCATATTTATTTATTTTTTAAATAATTACGTAACTCTTAAATATTCACGACTGTAAATATCATTTCTCAAAAATTAATTAAATGAAATGAGAAACTAATGAGTATTAACTAGATAAAATAAAAATTTTTCTAACAATGAAATAATTTGAGTTAAAATATTTTATAGAATTTTAAAAAATGAGAAAAGAAATTTTAATAAAAATACTATATAGTTAAAATATTGTTAATATATAATTTTTTTAAATTATTTTTATTTTGATATTTGAAAATGTTAAATTGATTTTTGTATTTTGTTTAAAAGTTTGAGAAAGTTGTAATGATTAGATGAAAATATTAAAAATTAAAAATTAAAAAATATTTGTCTTTGTAGTGCTTAGATATTGAAATGAAATAAGATGAGATTATTTATAATCCAAATGGGATCTTAGAGCACTGGCATCCAGCTCCATATACATTCTTCTTTTCCAAATTTTGAGATGCAATTTGAGGAAAACTTGCATCTTGTCCTCCTATCTGATTTCCTATTTTAGAGTTGATGTTTACGCTTGCTGCAGTAGTAGATGGGGAACCATTGTACATCATCTTTTTTATTTTTAATTATTTTTTCTTGTCCCTCTCTCTTCCCCTCCCGCGTCTTCAATGTCCCTTACATCCTAGTTGTTATTGGCTCTCTCTTGCACTCGTCCATCGACAGCAGCCCCTTCAACATTTTTCATGATAGGTAAAATTTTATCTCAAAAACTCACTATAACCTCACGATAACCATTTCATCAATCACAAACTCACACATATAGTCCCTGTCTCTCATTAAGCTCTTAGAGAAATTTTGTACTCTATTTCATTTGTGCTCTACCATTTTGAGTCTTTGTAACTCCATTGCTGAATGTTAAGATAAATCTTAAAAACCCTAGGTTACTAGACCAAAATGGTTTCTGTGTATGCTTCTCTAGGGTTTCTATAATGGCAATTTTTGCATTGATTTTGGGGAAAAAAAAAATTGTACAATGAGTGACCAACCCATCACGAAATAGTGCTTGTAAGATTTGTATTTTGTGAAATTGATGTGTTTTGCTATTTAATCTAGCTTTAGCATTATAGTGTGCCTAGAATTTGACATAATAGATGCTTTGTTTCATTGTTAGTGATCAATCCATACATATTCACTGCTTCCTTTCCTTTGTGTTTTGTGAAATTTATATCTAATTTATTGAATCTAGCTTGCCATTTGATTCCTATGAAAAATTTCACATGCAACTCTATGTGTTTTGTTTCACTATCAATTACCTTGTCATTGACATTGTGACGCCCCCAGATTTCTATTTGAGATCGGACGGACATCTGAAGCGTCAGGACATGCAACACAAGGTTACCTGCCCTCGTTCATGATATACAAGATGCAATGTTCCTAACATGCATCTAGCATTATGCAATATTCGCAGTGGATAATTTTTTTTTTGAACAAAACTATGTACCAAACTTTAATATTTCAAATAGTTAAATCGTAATCCAAACATACTTAACAAAATAAACATCCACAATTTCAGTACGAGTCATAGAAGACTGTAATCTCAAAAGCATGGGAGACTAGATTCCATATTTACATTACCAAAATACACTATTGAGGAAATTTGTCAAGTAACTCGTGTAACTCGACTAACAAGACCAAAATATTGTCCAAAAACTAACTATGGAAGTTAGAAGCTCCGCGTCGTGCTGCGACGTCTAGTTAACCTCCTCCAATCTACCAACGTATGCTCCCTGCTTTGATCCTGACACATCGCCTACCATTCAGGGGGAATGGTAGTTGAGACTACCACGGTGAGATTTGATTACAAATCTCAGTAAGTTAACAGGAACCTCTCACACAGGTTAATGATGCATGTATGGCAGTAAAAGCATGAATGCACAATTAAAGTCGTAAGTAAGCATAACATAACTTGACATATAGCATAGCGTAACTGACATAACCTGAACTTAAACGTGAACTGAACTTGACTTAACATGACATGAACTTGAACTTAAAAACATAACATGGACTAGCAACATAACATGAACGTGAGCTTGAAATTAACATGTACGTGAACATAACATGACAGAAACGTGAACTTGAAATATAACGTGAACATGAACATAACATAACATGAATGTGAGATTGAACATAACATAAACGTGAACATAACATGATATGAATATGAACTTGAAATTTAACATGAACATAACATAATATGAACGTGAGCTTGAACATAACATAAATAGAATATAACATAATATGAACATGAACTTGAAACTTAACATGAACATGTACGTGAGTATAACATAACATAAACATGAACATAACATGATATGAACATGAACTTGAAACTTAACGTGAATATGAACATAACATGTAGGTGAGCATAACATAATATAACATGAACTTGATCTGAAACTTATTCTTATCTCATGGGGTTACCATGATTGCTTATTCTTAACTTCTTGACATAAACTTGGACTTGAATTCTGACAATCAAAATGATTCTGCCAGTCTTTTCATCAGGAATAGTGAACAATCAGAATGATTCCACCCAACATATTCTATCAGAGATACTCAGATAATCATAATGATTCCATCATAAGTATTTTAAAACATGTACCCTACTAATCAGAATGATTACACCAAGAGTACCTAGTAATACTCTGACAATCAAAATGATTTCATCATGAGTATTTTAAAACACATACCCTACCAATCAAAATGATTACACCAAGAATACATAGTAATACCCTGACAATCAGAATGATTCCATCATGAGTATTTTAAAACACGTACCCTATCAATCAGAATGATTACACTAAGAGTACCTAGTAATACTTTGATAATTAGAATGATTCCATCATGAGTATTTTAAATAAGATACCCTAACAATCAAAATGATTACGCTAGAAGTATCTGCATAACTGAACTTGAACGGCATTCTGACAATCAAAATGATTTTTCCAAAAGTATCTCGTCTGAATTACAAGTGGAGACGCTCAGACAATCATAGTGATTACATCACGAGTATGCTAGACATAACTGACTTAAACGTAACTCGAAAGACATGATTTACTTGAGATGAAAACACTTTGTAACATGACCGAACATGTAACAGATATCATACTTGACATGACATACTTGTAACAGTGAATATTACATGATATGACATACATGTAACATATGGCATACTTATAACATACAACATTACATGACAGAATAGATTGTGTAACAGATAAATATTCATGAAAGAATAAATCATGCGTAACAGATAAACATGTAATGATGTGGCATATATGATAACATATATACATAAATTGTAGTTCCCTTATCCATCATATATACACAGTAAACTGATAAAAAGTTAGAAGCTAACTTACCTCAATTGTCGCATTCTACGAGAATAAAGCGTGAAACACAAGGAACTGTAAGAGGGTATTCTAAAAGTTAGAAATTTAATTACTAACAATTAAAAATGTGTAAAAGAGACAATTTAGAATAAAATTAGCATTTTACTCTCTACATGTGGAAAAATGACCATTTTACCCATAACTTAAGGATTTCACATCCTCACTCCAAAAATTTCTAAAATTTACATTTCTCATGTAAATTTTGTCATAAACTCAAATATCAACTCAGAAAAATTTAAAACAAATCACAACTATAGAAAACACACTATGGTCAAAACATCCATAGGCCATTTCTCTTGATTTTTGTTGCAATTCCTTCCAATATCAAAACTCATTCTTAATTCAAAATTTTGCATCAATGATCTTCCCATCCTATGTTTAAAGTCATACTTAAAACATCCATTTATAAAAAGCTAATGATCAACAGAAATCTTTTTGTAAAAAGATCCAAACACTTGAATCACAAGCTTTGACCCTAAATCAAAACATCTCCAAGAATTCCAAAAAATCAAATCTAACTTCTAACATATTCATAATATCATCCTAAGATCAACCATGCTTTAAATCCTCAAACTAAAGTAGACAAAATCACAAAATAACACTTGGAGTTTTTTTGGTTTTACACTTAGTCCAAAAACAGAAACTTTTTCCTCAACTAGTTTTGATAAATCTCTTGATCAATGGCTTAAGAAGGTGAGATCTTTGAAATAAAGCATCACATGGTTTAAAAATGTGTCCTAAAGAATATCCAACCATCAAACTTAAAATCACATGGCTAAAAATCAATAAAACATGGATCTAATCCAAAAACATCAAATCTTAGGCCTAATCGAAATCCTCTTGCATAGAAAAATCATATCTTTGAAACTAATACTAAATATCTTCAAAATAACATCCTAACATCAAAATAAGAGACTTAGGATCATCATATAAAAATATCAAATCCTTTAGAGTAAGATCAAATATCGAAATATTCAAACTTTTTCCAAATAAAAACTGTTTTGCCACTTCTAGTTTTCAAGTTTCTACATATAGGAAACTCTATCATCAAAAGCTTTATTCATACAATAAAACCTTAATGAACACTCTTAAACACATGCTAACAACACTCTATAAAATATTCAGACCAAGATATCTCCATTAGCTAGGTCAAAAACTCCAAAACATAACATACTCTCCAATTTTATGTCCAGAATGACCTTTCAATGGTTATAAATACTTTTGACTGACCAAATGACCGTGGAATGATACTAATAATATATCTACAGAAACTATACTCAAAGAGGAACAACTGTTATGAAGGAGTCATTGTGTAAAAATACATACAAATGGTCAAAAATCTCTACGTAAAAAGACCCAGAAATCTGCCCGAGAGAGCTCTTTTGGGTTTCTCTCTAAGAACGGGGTGAAGAAGTGATTAAAGGGAAAGAAGTGTGTCTTGCACGACTCTATATTTCTGGAGGGGGAAGATATGGACTTGAATGATCATTGATTGGAGGTAGCTATGTGACATAAAGTGGAGAATAGTGAAGGGAAATGACTGCCTGCAGAAGCTCTGAGGTATGAAGGTTGATGAGGTGAGTTTCTCTATCTCATCAAGGCACTATTGGGTGTAGCCAAGGGTAGTGGATTGTCTGCCATGTGGAGGAGGAAACTTCTTCAAGAAGCTTTACCAAGGTGGCCAAATTCGTGGGCCTTAGTATGCCTCAACCAAGTGGGCTTCAATTTGGGGTTTAAATGGGGTTTGGTTAGGGTTTGAGATGCTATCAAGACCAAATCTAATTTTTCTTGGCCCAAACAAACTTTCAAGGTTTAAAATGTTGGATAATGATATCATAACAAGGATTTGAGAAATTAATAGCATGTGGAAGTGATTTAATCAAGTGATTAAACACAATACTAGAAATTTGGATCAAAAAGGGTTTGAAGGCCAATTTAGGATTTGGGGAAACCGTTTAGAGTTTCGGTTTCAAACAAGCTTTTGGGGTTTCAATTGGGTTCCAACCATTTAGGGTTTCATGAGGGTTGAAACCTTCTTTAATCTGGCTTAATTTGGTTGATCAGATGAAAAAGGTTTTGCTTAGGTGGCATGATCTTACACCTTGATTTCCTTCACAAATCCATCTAATGGTTCCTCTTAATACCAAGTGTCTAATACTATTCACTATGTGTGGTTAAGATCTTACCAAGTGTCCAAATAAAACTTCTCTAACCTAATTTGGACATTCCACACTGTGATTTTGAAAACACTGCACTTAGTATGCTTATTGAGGTTACCATTCACTCCAAAAAAATGCGTAATAAACTTAGTACTGAAAAATCCTAAATATTCATATTAACCTAAAGTGAAAATCGTTTACCAAGACTCAACCCCGAAGTGCCTCTAAAA
This sequence comes from Carya cathayensis, assembly GCA_011037825.1. NCBI lineage: Eukaryota > Viridiplantae > Streptophyta > Magnoliopsida > Fagales > Juglandaceae > Carya > Carya cathayensis. The sequence continues at coordinate 1,569,750 of QGSO01000139.1, read as the reverse complement.
ATAAATTTACAGTTTTAAACAGGTGTTTCGTCCGAAATTATGAAAATGGGTTATTGCGCTGTAAAATCCTAAATATTCAACTGAGTCTAGTGGTGTAGACCATAACATATTCTGACACTTCTAACTACCTCAAACAATTAAAATTGCATTTCTGGCACCATAGTGAGTGATAACACTAACTATGTTGACTGACTAAAACTTTTGCGATTAGTCAATTCATGAAAACTTACGGAATTTTCATGAGATTCCTAATGTTTATAGAAATTCTACCATTGAATTTCTAGCGGACTGTTACAGACATTATACTGTTTCTTTGATTTATGTTTTGTGTAATTGCTGTGTAATTTATTCAATCTAACTTGTTATTTCACTCTGTGTAATTTAAGATGCTAATGTAGTAGTTACAATCAGTGAGATTGCCATTTTCAACGAACTACATGTGAAATTCATGTTTTGTGTACTTTCTTGGGTTTGTTCAATCTAGCTCTACATGTATGATTCTATAAAAGTTTTCACATACTTATGTGCTTGGATTTTCACATAAAAATGTTTTAAATGTTCTGTAATATATTCAAGTGAGCTTGCCATTTTTTTCTATGAATAAGTTTGGTAACTTTTTCTATTTTCAGAGTTAAAAATCGTAACTTTTGTGAATTGTAAACTTTGATAACTTTTTTGGATCTTGTTGTTGATTCCTTATTTGCTTTTTCTCACTGTCATTGCTTTGTTCTTTGCAGTTTTAATTCTTGACTTAGTAGAGGATGTCGTTGGGGCTATATGTGTAATTAGGTTGTGATGATGGTTAGGTTATAATTAGGTTGTGATGATCATTAAATTGAATATGATAAATATGTAAAATCACAACTTCCATGAATGAGGCGAGCTCGATATGGCAGGGTAACTCGGATTGTCATTTTTTTGTAAAATTTTCACAAAGGCAACCGTTTTGCAACCATTCGAGTTTGTGTTATGTGGTTACCTATGCATGAATAAAAATAAATAGATTAAAAAAATTTAAAAAAAAAACTATGCTTAGCCTCCTCCCAATGTTTATTTTCCACTATTATGTAATTTATGTGCTTCTCTGTCATTTTTACTCTTCTGTTGTTATTTAGGCATGCTATTCAGTTATGTTGGTTGGATTAATTTTCCATTTTTCATGTTCTGGTATACAGTTGTGTCAGTTGGATTACTTTACCATTTTGGTTATTCAGTTCTATTGGCTATATTACTTTGTCAATTTTTCAATTATGTTATTAAGTTCTTATGGTTTGATTAATTTGCCATTTTTGCTGTTCTGTTATTCAATTCTATTGGTTGAATTAATTTCATATTTTTGCTAGTAAGTTGTGTTTGAACCTGAAAGCTTCTTATTTTCGTTCTTACATTATGATGCTTCCATGTTTTTTTTAAAGGAAAACCCAGTGCCATTTCATTAACTCAAATGGGAAATACATGAAGGGATTTCCTCCAATGTTACAATCAATTCAAAAATGGATAGAGCATCTTTTGCTAATAAGTGAGTCATTGTGTTACCATTTCTCCTAACATGAGAAACATCCCACTTAGCAAAATGTTTTAACAATTGTTTTACTTCAACAACATACATACTCGCACAGCTCTAGCCTTCCTTGTCACCTTTAAGGGCAGTAGTAGCTTGCAAAGAGTCCCCCTCAATGATGACTTGTGATAGTCCTAGATCCAGACCAAATTAGACTACTTGTAGTGCTCCAAGAGCTTCAGCAAGAAGAGGGACAAGGAACAAAGGTTTTCTAATTCTCGTCGTGGCTAAAACCTGGCTTTCCTTATCCCTCACTACTACTCCAACACCAATTTGACCCTGCTCCTTGTCAATTGCACTGTCCTAGTTTATCTTAAACCAGTTTGAGGAAGGTGCCTACCATGATTCAGCTGATAGGCAAGGCTTACTAGTTCTAGTAGCTCTAGCATCATCCTCTGCCTCTAGCATGTTGAGTAAGCCTCTTGCCTCTTTAATTAGCTCATTTGGGTGGATGGATCTTTCCTTAAAGTTAAACCTATTTCTTCTCCCCCAAATTCTCCTAGCTACAACAACAAACTCCTGTAGAACCTGGCTATCCATAGACATAGTTAAGGCTTCAAAAAAGTTCAACATAGAGAGGTAGATGGTAGAGCACTTCTGTAATCGCATAGAACAATTGCTCCAAACATCCCTTGTTAATTCACAGTTCCAAATGGCATGGATGACAGTTTCTTATTCCCTGCAGCAGATTGGACAAAGTGGATGTTCTACTACACTTCTTTATAATAAGTTGGGGAAAGCCTCAAGGCATGCTCTCCATAGAAATACTCTATCACCAGGTTGGACTTTGAGTTTTCATATTTGATCCCAAACTGCACTAGTTGAACCACTGCTCGAGGCTTGACCATTTTCTGCCAAATTCCTAGTCATAGCCAGGTGATATGCACTCCTAACTGAGAAACTGCCATCTTTGGAGCCCTACCAACTAACCTTGTCCCTACTATTAAGAGAGCTTATGGGAGTTTTCAAAACAATTTCAACCTCCCTATGCTAAAAAACCTGCTGCACTATGGAGGAGTTCCATTACTTAGAGATAGGGTCTATTAAATCTGTAACTCTGGCATCTTGGTCCAGAACTTTTACAACGTTGACGACCTTGTTGGGAGATGGATATGCAATCCATTTATCCTTCCAAATATGAGTGTCCTTGCCATTGCCTATTCGAACATAAGCACCTGCCTCCATAAGCTCTCTGGCTGCAAGGAAGTTTCTCCAAATGAATGAAGGTTTAGAGCCTCTTTTTACCTGTTGAAAGGTTGAGCTTTTGAAATACTTTGCTTTTAACACCTGAGCTACAAGGGATTCAGGTTTCTAGATTACTTTGAGAGCATTGCTATATTGAAGAGCTCGAGGTCCCTAAACCCCATCCCCCCTTCAAATTTTGATCTCCCCATTCACTTCCAAGAAATCCAGTGTATCTTATGTTCTCTCTCTTGCTGCCCCCACCAGAGTTTATGGATAATGCTTTTGATATCTTTGAGGAGAAAAGATGGCAATTTAAACACACTCATAGTGTAAGTAGGAAGAGCTTGAAGGACAGCTTTGATAAAGACTTCCTTCCCTACTTGAGATAACACTTTCACTTTATGGTTGTTGATTCTACACCTAATGTTATCCAGAATTCTTTTGAAAGACTTGTATCAACCCCTTCCAACAACATAAGGAAGCCTTAAGTATTTCTCATAAGGCATAGCAGTCCTCATCCCAACAATGGAAGGGATGTATTGCTGAGCTTCCTTAGCTGTATTCTTGCTGAAAATAATGGATGTTTTCTCAAGATTCAGCCTTTGTCCCGAGGCTGATTCATACAACTTCAATAGATCAAGTAGCCTTACAAAAGAATAGACTATCATCAACAAAAAAGAGGTGAGAAATCCTCATATATCCTTTTGCAACTAGAACACCATGGATTAGCTTCTTTTCCTCAGCCTTACTAACAAGGTTACTAAGTGCTTCAACACACAATATGAATAGATAAGGTGAGACGGGATCACCTTGTCTTAACCCTCTAGTAGGATGAAAAACTTCTTGAGGAGAACCAGTCACCAAAATTGAGTAAGAGACTAACTCAATGCACTTCATTACCAACTCCACCCAATGACTGTAGAAGCCTATCTTGTACAGCACTACTATAAGGAAGATCCACTCTATCCTGTCATAGGCTTTGCTCATATCAAGTTTTAAGCCATGTAACCCTCCTTCCCTGTCAGTTTACAAGATATAGAATGCAATGCTTCGATATAGAATGCAATGCTTCGAATGCCACTATCACATTATCAGTGATGAGTTTATTTGGAACAAAAGCAAACTGATTATAAGAGATGAGTTGTGGCAGTGTTTTCTTTAACCTGTTAGCCAACCCTTTAGAAACAAGTTTGTACAAAACATTACATAGGGAGATTGGTCTAAAGTCAGTGACTTTGGTAGGGTCCTTTTTCTTTGGAACTAAAGTTATAAAAGTGTTGTTGATGAATGCAAGACTACCACTAGAATTCAAAGCAAATAAAACTGCACTACTGACCTGAGGGCCAATGGTAGACCAATGTTTTCTATAAAAGGCAGTAGGGAACCCATCTAGACTTGGGGAACTGAGACTATTCATTTGAAAGAGAGCATTTTCTACCTCTTGCTGAGTGAAAGGCTTTGACAGCATATAATTATGAGCAGCTGAGACTTGGGGGCCATTGAATCCAAGCATTCAGCAACGTTTCCAGGATCTAAGGAGGTGAAAAGGTCTTTGAAATACCTTTGGAACAGCTCACTAATGCCCTCTGGACTAAGCACAGCCCGACCATTTTCATCCACCAACTTCCTAATGCAGTTAGTATTTCTTCTTTGGGAGGCACATTGATGAAAAAATTGTGTTTCTATCATCCTCATTTAACCATCTTTGTTTTGCTCTTTGTTCCATCTGAGATTATCTTCTTCAAGCAGACTATTAACTAATTTTTGTACTTTCTTAAATAGTCATTGAGGTCACCTTTGTTCATTTTTTGTAGGTCAGATAATTAAGAGAGCTGCTGATTCAGGGCCCGTTTGGAATTGCCAGAGAATTCCTTGCTCCACTGCATTAGCTTATGTTTGCATTTAATGAGACCCTCAGTTACATAGCTCAGCTTGTTATCTCCCATTCTAGGTTGCTTCCAGGCTTCCTCTATTTGCAATTGGCACTCCTCTCTTAAGGGCCAGCTTGCTTCAAATCAAAAGGGTTTGTGCTTCCTGAACTTGTAAGGATCCTTGATGTCAAGGTGACAAATAAAAGGCAGTAATCTGAGCTCAAGGCTGGGAGGGTATAAACTCTCGAGTAAGGAAAGGACTCAGTTCATGTTTCATTGCAAAAAGCCCTATCAAGTCTTTCTTTAGTGAAAGCCCCTCCAACCCTGCCATTTGACCAAGTGTATTTATTTTCAAAATAGCCCAAGTCAGCAAGTCCACAATCTTCCATAGCTGCATTAAAGGCCTAATTTGATGATGGGGTCTCATAGGACCACCCCATTTCTCTCCAAAACTAAGTATCTCATTAAAATCCCCTACACCCATCCATCCCAAGGCAAGTATAGGTTTGATTGCTTTGAGTAACTACCAGTTATCTTTCCTTTTGGCTGTATAGGGTTACCATAAACCCAATTAATTGCCATTCCAGCCCTTGCTTGATGCCCTTGGTCAGTAAAGAAATGTGGTTTTGAGAATAGGAAGTAACCTCTGCCACAATGTCATCCTTCCATAGGAAGGCTATCCCTCTACTAAGGCCTTTACAATCAATTACAAAATTGTTTTCAAACTTGAGTCTGTGTTTGACAGCTTCTATTTTGTCTCTTTTACATTTTGTTTCCATCAAGAAAACAAAAGATGGGAGCTTTTTTTGCACCAATTGATGCAAGTCCTAAACTGGCTTGGGATTCCCAAGCCTCTAACAGTTCCAGCTAAGGCAATTCATTGAGCTTGGTGGAGTTGTGTCACAACCTCCACCTTATCTACATTGTTTGGTCCCCTCCTTCCACTACCTTTGAGTTTTACTTTCTTAACAAGCAGCTTATCACAACTTGCACTAGTAGTTCTTTTGTTCCTTGTAGTCCCTCCTGCTTTACCCCTCCCTTGGCCCATTGAGAACTTGATGAGACTTTTGTCCCTGGCCCTTCTCTTCCAACTGGCCTTTGTTTTGGCCTGTTCTAAGACCATGACTTGGTCAGTTAGAAATTGGTCCAGAGAATGGGTCTGTGCTAGTAGGTCATTAGAACTTGTAGCTTCCTTTATTGACCTAAGGTTATAGGCTTGGGCTTGTACTTTCTGAGCAGCAAGGATGTCTTCCTTTGAATGGCTAGCATTAACCACTGCTAGCATGTCACACAGATTCCTTTCAGAAAGAGAAAGTGCTTTACCAACTTAAAGTGCATTTTCTAGACTTTCCAAATTAAGCTTTGCCTTTGACTCTGTCCCCTCTCTGAATTCTTGCCCCTGAACCATGATAGTTTCCTTGTTTATGTCAATAACCTTAATAGCAGCCTGACTTCTTTCCTGGTTGTTGAATTTACCTCTTTTATCTTCATCCCTATCCTCCCCTCCATTGCTGAGGTTCAGGTTTAGTAGACTGGCCTTCCATCTCTCCATATTTTTTATACTAGAAGTCACCCTCTCTCACTGCAGGAGCTCTCAACCATACACCATATTGCTAATGATCACCCCCTGACTAGGCCATCAGGCATGAGGTCTGAAGGTGTTTAATGACTCCACATTTAAAGCAGAAAGATGGAAGCCTTTCATACTTAAAATGCACCCAAGACCTTTTGGCCTCTACAGTTAGGAATAGACCCATCAGGAGAGATTTAGTAATATCCACCTCAACTCTTATTCTCAGGTATTTTCCCCATCCAATACCTCTCTCATCAGTATGGACTTTGACCACCCTACCCACATTACTACCAATTTGATTTCCCAGCTCTCGAGTCATGCATCCAAGTGGTAAACCATAAGCTTGGATCCAAAACTCCTCCCTATCGAAAGCCACTTTAGATATTGATATAGAGTCACCAAAAGATTGAAGACACAACAACCATCGGTCAAAGGACCATGGCCTCCCATTGATCACCCTCATCATATCCTTTTCTTTGTTGAAATCCACTAGGAACTTATTGATACCAATATTTGAGAATTGAATCCAGCTCTCACACCTCCAAACCTTTGACATTGTACTCTTGAAGGCTTCCTTATTAACAACCTTATCAGCTACAATCAGAATCAACAAGCAAAAATGGTTCTTTGAATATTTTTCCATAAAAGATGTTGTTAAGACAATCCCCTCCCTTTCCTTCTCAATGAGGGCCAACCTTTCCAATTGTCTGGTTAGTTCTTCCTCCATTGGCTTCCCTTCAGGCTAGCCACCCCAAGCTGGAGGACTTACTCTACTGATGAGAGAAAAAACTCTCTATAGGAGAGAGGCTGAAGTAAAGTTTTTTCTTTGATGCTTCCATATTGTTTCAACTTAAAGTCTTGATTATTTTTATAAACCCCCAATTGTGAAGTTCTTTACTTTCATTGGATTATTTACTTCTTTGAAATATCACAATTGTTCTATATCCACGCTGTGATATTGAATCTTGCTTAACAATTTAGAGTTGTTGTTCAAAAAAGATGGATGTGAGATATCTATAGACATGCTTACCTAAATCACAAAACTATACATGTTCAGCTTTGTGAAACTTGGCTATGAGATATCTACATGCATGCTGTTCTATTTTGTGAAACTTGGTATTCAATTTTGTGATTTAGGTATTCTACTACACTATAGGCATTCTGTTCAATTTTCTGAAAGTTGGATTATTTTGATGAGTTTGCTGTTTATTTGTGATCTTAAGTTTTTTTCATTGGATCAATTTCTTATTTTACTAGTTTTGATGTGAGATATCTATGCTAAATATCATTTCATCCTCTTCAAACCTACATCCTTTCCTACAATTGGTTGTATTGTGTTTGATTTTGGCATGCTTCTATAATGGGTTTTGTTGGTTGGTTATTTTGGCACCCCTTGGTGTTCTACTGTGCTCCACCCCATGTTGTTCAATTTTGTTTGGTAAATTAGTTTGTTCATTTGGTTGCTCTTTTCTAGCCCCCTCGGCTGTGATAATGACAAAGTTAAGTGGTGATAAAAAAAGTCGGGACATACTTTATGGCAGGGAAACTCGAACGGCCAATCACTACTAGTAGCCGAATAATGTAGCCATTGAGGATGTACTACACTTCCTATATGTTACCACTCCTTTCCTGATCCTGTTCCCAAAATCTCTAGTCTATTGTTCTTGAGTTTCTAACATGTCTAACAACTAGATGTATAATCGGTCCAGTTCGGTTCGGTTTTGTACATTTTTTAGAATTGAACCGGTATATACCCGGTTTTGAAATTTTAAGAATCGATATAGGATCAATTCATTACTGAAACTAGAACTTCCGATTTTTCTGTTGGTCCAGGTCCGTTCCAGCTTTTTCGATTTTACGAATTATTTATATTAGTAATAATATAATGTTTACAGATACTAAACTATTAGTCTATTTATATTATAGTATAAATATATTATTTTATAATAATTAACCCATACTAGTATAGGATTAAATTTAAGTATAGTCTATATAAATTCTAGACTTTTTATATGAGTATATATGATCAAATGTGTAGAAATGTATTTACAAAAAGAATATATATATATCAATAGTTTGTTTATATTAATAACATTATATTAATGTTTATGCTTAAAATTAAAATTTTATGTTATATTAATTTTATATTATAAAATTAATATATATATTTTTTATTAAAGAGTTAGGGTCACTTGTCCAAAAGCGACCCTTCCCCAATTTTATTAATAACATTCACTTGTGGCGGAGGAAAACCGTGGTTACAAACGAGCATCTAGGAATTACATAGAAAGCCCAGCATGCAAAAAAAACCAAACCAATGCAAAAACAAGAACAACAAAACACAAGCACCAACAAAAAAGGAACAAAACTAACTAAAACGAAGTGAAGGCATCCTGAAGTAGTCCATGCGAATAAGCCCTCACAGCACTCAGGGAGTCTCCATCAGGTGGGAAAAAATCGAATCCACACCAGAAGCCCCATGCTTTGCCAACCAATCTACAACTTTATTTCGCTCACGAAAAACATGATGAACTGAACAATTCATGGTAGTCATAATGTCCATAATTTCCTCACAAAAATCCTCCAGGCACCAAACCCCACATCTTTTACTCCTTCACCAAGAAATGATAGTCACATAATTGAGAGATAAAGATTTACAAACCCGAAGCCCGTGAAGGAGAGCTAAGAGCTCTGTCTGATTATTAGAACCTATACTAATGAAAGAATAAAATGCATGTATTAAAGTACCAGGAATCATTTCGAATAATCCCACCCACACCTAAGGCGCCCTAGTTGCCCAAACTGCTACCATCTGTGTTCAATTTAACCCAACCAGCCGATGGGCATTGCCAAGTAATAGCTTCACATCGCCATACGAGAGGGAGCGCAGGCTGGACATTCAAGCTCTCTAGTACCTGCAAATCAAAACAAGAAATGTGAGAACTATTATGCTTATCACGACGTATAAGACTAATCCATTGACAAACAGAAAGAATAATATCAGTTGCAACTTCAAAGCGTCCCTCCATGGGCACCAAAGAACACCTCTGCCAATGTCTCCAAGTAAGGATAATCGGAGTGATCCCTACAATTATGCCAACTTGAGATGATGATTTTGCACGGCGAAACCAAGTTAGCACCGTGTTTTTTCCAATTTTGGCCATTCAGAATACCAAATATAGCCCCAAAATAATGCCAAACCGTAGTGGCAATGTCACCTGCAAACAAAACATGATTCTAATCTTCATAGTGACTGCTAGCACAACAATCACAATGAAAACTAATAGGAATGACGATACAGTGAAGATGATGATCCACACTCAAGGCCACATTCCAAGCTTTCCACATATTGATGGACATTTTGAGAGGAAGAGTCTTATGCCACATCCAAGAATGCCCTTCAAGAGTGCCTCCCCTGATACAAACACAATCCCAAGCCGACTTGGTGGAAAACAAGCCGTTATCATTTTTGGTCCAAATCAACACATCTAGCTCTGACTTATTTTTACAAATATCCTCTAAGATGCCGTCAAGATTGTCCAGGCCCACTAACTGGAGGATAAGATCCAGTCCCAACTATTTGATAATATGCAATCCTTAACTTTAATAAAAGGATTACCCATAAATTGCATATCATGAAATAAAGGACCGCTATCCCGCCATTTGTCATACCAGAAGAAAACATTTCCATTCTTAAGGCACCACTTAGAATTATTCAAAACCACGGGAAGGATTTTAGCAATCATTTTCCAAAACCTTGTACCCCTATTTGGATCAATCAAGGACCAAGGCTTAGCACCCACATACTTACCTTTAAAAAAGTTGGCCCATAAAAAATTACCTTGAATCAGATTCCAAACAAATCTAGTGTGCAGTGCTTGTTGCATATCGTTAAGATGTCGTAGACCCAAGCCACTTCCTCAACAGGACGGCAAATAGAATTCCAGGCCCTCCATTTTTTCTTACCTTTACCATTCACCTGCCCCCATAAGAATGTGCATGCGATGGAGGGTATTGATAATGAATTGCGGGACCTGTAAAATAGCAAAGAGATGAAGGGCCATACTAGACAGTAGGGCTATGTAGATGTCGGAAATTTCTGATTTCGTCGGACCTCCGCTCCGACTCTAACTAGGTTGGAGTCAGAGTTTCAGAAATCGAAGTAAAAAATCAAAGTGGGTTCGACAAGTTAATCAAAGCTCAGAGTCGGAGTCGGAGTCAAATAGGACTCCAAAATCCAAACTTTGATTAATTTTAAATAAACATAGATGCAAAACGTGCATCTATGTTTATGTTACAGTTTTACTCTGATCCTAGCTTAAACGACACCATTCCATTTAAATAGGAACGACGTCGTTTTGATCCTTTCCAATAACTTTGTGGCCCTTTCTTCTTCTCTCGGTGACCTCTGGCTCTCACTCTCACTCTCTCCGTCTCTCGCACGCACCGTCGCAGACTCGCACTCCTCACGGCTCACGCCTTTCTTCTTCATTTCTTCTTCTCTCAGAGTCTATTTTAGCTCTTCGTGCCTTAGTGCCACTAGCCACCAGGTTGCCGTTGTCCTGCTGTGTTCACAGTTCACACTGCCATCAACCGATAATTTTAGGGTTCTAAATTTATGCCTTTTAGTTACATGGAATTATATTCTGTATATGAATATGGTTATTGATTTTGGATTGTGTAGATTGTAGGAATATGTTTGTATTGAGGAAATGGTTGTGACTATGTGATAAATTTTATCATGGTTCTTGATTTTGGACAGTGAACAGAAGGTGTTTGTGGAAATGTCCCTGAGAAAAAATTGGATTTCATTTTCTTCATAATTCATTTTATAGTCTGTTTTCAAGCACTAAAAACTACCATATAAATCTGTGATAATTGGGTAACTCCTAATTAATTGATAAAATAATAAAACAAGCTATATATATATATTAATATATAATAAAATAAAAAATCTCTCTTACTATATACATACATGGTGCTAATTGTTTTCGAGAAGCAATTGCCTATTGAATTATAGAGGTCAATGCTGAACTCATGGTCTTCATGGAGAAAGATCAAGTTCGAATTCCTTCTAAACTTGCTGAAATGCAGGACCAAAAATTATAAGACTTGCTTTTATGGCAATGACCCAAAGACCAAAAGGTGAAAGTGAAATGCACCAAACTAGGAAAGGGGCGCAAATACTCAAAAAATTGACACAAATAGAGTAAAACAAAAGGAACCCAGAAATTAGTCTGTATGTTGATGATTACCGAAAGTGGATTGGGCACAATGGGCAGGGACAGTGATATCATGATGATAAGAACCATGGGAGACTTTGATCTTGATCATAGGCCCAGACGAGGCATCCCCAACATCTCCCCTTTGAACAAGCATGCCACCCGGCCTGAGCTCCCAACCAATCTCTCTATTAAAGCCATCATTGACTCTACGCTTTGAAGTTGAGCTTTTCATAGTCACCAAAATTGGTTGAAATTCATGGAATATAGAGTGGGGGAAAGGGTAAAAGGTGGAGTTGGTAGACACGGTTGTTGAGATCGAGAGAGAAGAGGTAGAGATTAAAAAATATAAGGAGTCAAAATTCAGTCCTTTGGTGGAAAGAGTGCTCTAAAAAAAAAATATTTATCAGTTATTTATGATCATAATTGACTTATTTTTTAATAAAAAATATTTATTTTTTAACAAATAATTTATCACAAAGAAATATTTTTCTTGTAATTAATATTTATCTTTACTAGAACATCTATATATATATATATATATAATTATTCACTTATTATTCATCTCATGTATTGTCGAACAACTCCAAACATAATAGCCTCATGCTAATATTGTTTTTAGTTATTTGAACCTAATTCTCTCATTTGGAAACGAATGACCTAATGTCATTTGCTATAAAATATCTTGACCATACTAATATTAATTATCCTATAAAACTCCAACACGTGATGAATACATTAACCATTGTCGATTAATGCGAAAAGAGTTTATAGACTTGCACAATGGCTCCTACGAATATGGTAAACTTTTATGAAAGATGAAGAGATTGTAAACGATTTGTGATTGGACAATTGGCATCTATATATGAATACTTGATGCTCTTTATACTTCATGATTGACATCTTTGTTACTACTTTTACTGTGGCGTAACAGTGATTCTAGATGGCTTACACAGCAACACAAATTAGTTGGCATTGTAAAAACTAAAAAGAAAGGATCTTTTTTTTATTTGAAATGTGAATTCATTTATTTTCTTTTATCTAGTGGTGGGCTGAACATTATGTAAAGATTACATAATTTATCACAATTCTAACTAGTTTACAGATTGTTGGGCTCAACATTGTGATTTTAGTGGTGAGCTTTAAGCACAAAAAGCATGCTTTCTCACCAACCTGCATATACTCCTTTTGAAACTGTTATAAGTATCTAATGCTACTTCTCAAATTTATGATGGTTTTGCTCTAATTTTATTTTATTTACAGTATTTACATTTTTTTTATTTAGCAACTAACTCCCTGCTTTTAATTTAATTTTTTAGCTTCTTTGAATTCAAATAGTATGGATGCTAGACCTAGTGGAAGTAGAGATTGTGGAGACAATGTCAGTGCTCCTATACCGGCGGGGGCTTCCACCCCAACGATGGCGTGTACTTCCACCCCTAGAGCCCCATCTAGGGTAGCATCTAGACCAACTACTTCGTATGCAAGTAGTCGACTCCCAGTAGATATAGAAGGAGAAGATAAATATATGTTAATGAAGAGGAGGAGATGACAGATGTGCCCATTGAGCATGATCGACCACCATGACCTTCTAAAAAACAATCGTAGACGTGGGAACATTTCACTAAAATTCCTGGTGATCGTGTAAACCCTCAGGCAAAACGCAATCACTGTCGACAATTTTGTGGTTGCCATTCGAAGAAACAATGCACTAGTGTATTAATAGCACATCTTAATGGTTGCCAGCGGTATAAGATTGCGAAGGGATTGGCGGCCACTGGCACTGATCAAACCAAGCTCAGTTACAAAACTCAAATGGAAATTGATGGTGGCGGATCAGATGTTAAGAAGCTTATAATCCTTTAATATAGTGAGAAGATGTTGCAGGAATTACTTGCAGAGATGATCATTATTGATGAGATGCCTTTTACCACAGTTGACAAAAAAGGCTTCAACAAATTTGTGCGCTATCTTGAGCCATGTTTTCCCATGTCTTCACGGTATACGGTTATGCAAGATTGTTTGAATAGGCATGTGATGGAGAAGATGGAAATGAAGGAGATGTTTAGTCGGACTGGCTAGAGAGTGTAATTCACCGCTGATACATGGACGTCCATACAAAATGTGGGTTACATGTGTATCACAACCCACTTTATTAATAGTTAGTGGATGCTGCATAAATGGATAATTGGATTTAAAGAGATTGTTGATCACAAGGGTGCATCCATTGGTGCAATGATGGATGATTGTATTCAGGATTGGGGTATTAAAAAAGTCATTTGTATCACAGTTGACAATGCCAGTGCCAATGACACTACAATTGAGTGGTTCAAGAGGAATACAACGATAAAAGATGATATCATTCGTGGACACGAGTTTATAGATGTTCGATGTTGTGCTCATCTCATCAACCTCATTGTTTCTGAGGGGTTGAAGGGGGTTGATGATTCAATTACCAAAGTCCACAACATTGTGAGATATGTGAGGGCTTCCCCCCAAAGGCTTGCAAGTTTAAGGCGATAGCAGAATAGCTTTAGATTCCATGTTCTGCCATGTTGTGCTTGGACGTTCCGACTCGATAGAACTCGACATATATGGTGTTGGAGGTGGCGCAAAAGTATGAAAGAGTGTTCTAGAGAATAGAGGTCGAGGATGGGGGTCTGAGGTATGCTTTGATGGAGTCTACTTGGGGGAGAAGGGGACTTGGTGCGCCGGATGCTGTTGATTGGGATCGTGTGAAGTCTTTTGTTGATTTTTTGAAGTTGTTTTATGATACAACTATGCGGATATCTGGATCCAAATATTGTACTGCGAACTTGTACTTCGACGAGCTTTCGAGGATTCATGAACACTTGCAACAGAGTTATACTAACAACGAGGGATTGTTATTTGCTATGGCTATGAGGATGAAATCAAAATATGATAAATATTTGGGGGATATTGTGAAGATAAATAGATTACTACTTGTGGTTGCAATCCTTGACCCACAATATAAGTTGGAAATTATACAAATTTTCTTTATTGACATCCTTGGGGAAGAGAAGGCTAAAGAGTTTATTAGAGAGCTGAGAAAGGATATTGATGACTTATATAGCCACTACAACAATAATGGTCATCCTACTCCAACAAGTGGTAGCTGTAGCTCCTCACACCCGACTAGTTTGACATCTTCCTATGATTACACTGCTTCTGCTGCAGCTATTTCATCACAATTGGTGCAGCGATATCATCAAAGGCGTGCATTGAGGAATATTATGCAGTGTAGGTTTGAAGTTGAACGCTATTTGATGGAAGATTTCGAAGCACCTAGTTATGCATTTTAGTTATTAACTTGGTGGAATGTTCATTCCACCAAGTTTCCTATTCTTTCCCGAATAGCCTGAGATCTGCTGACTATTCCTATCACTATGGTTGCCTCTAAGTTAGCGTTTAGCACTGGAGGTCGTGTGTTGGATGCTTATCGAAGTTCATTGTCAGCTTCAACTGTGGAGGCCCTCATTTGCACACAAAACTGGCTATGTGAAATGCCCATTGGAGTAGATATCATTGATCCCGAGAGCTATACGCTTGAATCGGATAACTTTATAGTTTTTATGCTTTTAAATGATAATTTAAATATTTGTAATATTTTAATTACTTAACTTCTAGTTTTTATGATTTTGTAGACCTACTTGTGAACCCTAGCATAGTTGCAGATGAGTTACAAGTTACATGAATGAGGAGTTGTGTTCATGTGTTGTAGTGATGCTATTCAAGTACTATATTAGTATTTTTAAATCATTTTAAAAATTATTGACCATTTCATAATTCGTACTATATTTTTTAAAAATATTTTCATATGTATTATTTTGCATATAAAAGCTTATGAGAACGAATGCCGAATGGTAATGGCTACTGGCTTTAACTTCAAGAATCAAGACTTTGTTCCTTTCTCGATATTCAAAAATCAAGACTTTGTCAACGTTCAATTACTAATTTACTACTCTTTGGTTTTGTAATGTATGACTATATGGAATTTAATCAATGTCATTTGTGTTTAAGTTTTTATTATTATTATTTTCATCATTTTTTTTTAAAATTGGAAGTCAATTAGGTGGTTGGGCCTTGGATTGCGCATGGGCCTTTGGAGTCATAGGTGGGGCAAAGCCCAACCATACTCCAATTGGAGTTCCGACCTCCGTTCGGAGTTGGAGTAAAACTTTTTTAAGGTCGGAATTGACCATTCCCACTCTGTCGGAGTTGAAGCCCACCCCTACTAGAGAGAGCATGCCATAATAAAATAAGTTTGGCACCCACCGAAAGAAGTTTCATTTTCTACCCCCGATATTTTCTTTAGGACTTTAGACACCATATCTTCCAAATGCACCTGTTTGAGTTGAGCCAAGATAATAAGCACGCTAAGATATTTAAAGGGGAAAGATCCTTCTGAAAATCCTATCTTCCGTAATTCTGTAATAAGGCGCTCTTATGAGCTAAGGAGATTTTTTAGAGCAGAAAATGGCATGTTAATTTTTAAATACAACCCAATTCATCCTCCCCTCTTGTGTTAGTCATCTGGGCAACAATAATTGGTATCAGAGCAAGGGCTCTAATGTAAGATTAACTATCTTTTGAGTTAAAATCTTATGGCTAACATTGCAGTTATATTTGGTGAATGTCAATCTAGTAGTCGGCCTCCACTATTTTGTGGAGATAATTACTCATTCTGGAAAGCTAGAATGAGAATATTCCTTCAGACTCAAGATTAAGAAATCTAGAAATGCATTGAAAATTGACCTTATATCCCAATAAAAGTGGTTGATGGAGTGAAAGTCAAAAAGGAAGAAAAAGAATTTGGTCGTGAAAACGATAGAATTTATACATTGAATTTAACGGCTATGAATTTCCTAGATAATGCTCTCAATGGAAATGAGTTCAATAGAATAATGATTTACACTATTGCAAAGGAAATTTGGGATAACTTAAAAGTTACTTATGAAGGAACTTCGCAAGTTAAGAAATCAAAAATTTATATACTTACTCATGAATATGAAATGTTTAAGATGAATGATGATGAATCTATTTCTAGTATATAAACTCGTTTTACTAACATCATAAACAGTTTGATAGCTTTTGTCAAAGTTTATTCTAAGGTGGAGATAGTAAGAAAAATTCTCAACTCTCTACCAAAATGCTGGGAATCAAAAGTGACAGCGATTCTTGAAGTTAGAGACCACAAGAAACTCGAAGTGAATAAACTTATCGGGTCATTTACCACCCAGGAGTATACATTGAAAAGAGGAGAAGAGAAAGGAAAGCCAAATAAGAGCTTAGCACTTAAAGCTGTTCCTCATGAAAGTGAAAGTGATGAATATGAAAAAAGTAACGATAAAGATGAAAAAGTTGCCATGATAACAAGAAAAATTAAGAGATTCTTAAAGAAAAATAAAGCTCTTCGAAGGAAATCCTTCAGAAATTTTTTCGAGAAAGATTCAGGTAAAATTTATTCTTTGATTTGTTATAAATGCAATAAGTCTGGACATATCAAGGCAGAATATCCTCTGCTAAAGAAAGATCGAAACAAGGACAAGAAAACAATAAAGACTACATGAGATGATTATTTAAGTAGCTCAAACAGTGAAGTAAGCAATGAAGAATCAACAAATTTTTGTCTTATGACTAAAGATGACCTTGAGGTAACAAATCTTGATAATATTAAAGATCATTCATATAAAGAGTCACAAAATATTTTGGTAGAGGTATATGAGGAACTTGCAAAATTGGATATCAAGTATACTACTTTAAAAAAGAAAAAAAATTTCTTATACAAACGAAATTTATGTTTTAAGAAAAGAAAACATCATTTCGAAATATGAAAATCTTGAGTTGAAGAAGAAAATAACTGATTTAGAAAATATTATTGAAAACTTTACGAATGGAAAATGTTTTTTTGAAAAACTTATTGGTAGTCAAAGATGTGTTTTTGAAAAGGCAGGTCTAGGATATATGCCAAAACAAAAATACAAACCTTATAAAAACTTCTTTGATAATCCTTCTACATCAAAGACCAGTATTCAAAAATTTTTTCATAAAAATAATTTTGTCAAAAAAAGATACTATTACAATCACTCAAGTTCTTCATATATGCCACATGTTATTTGCAATTTTTATAATAGAAATGGTTATAACTATCATGCTTGACCTATTAAAAGAAAACATACAATGACTATTAGGCCCATATGAGTACCTAAAAATCTTGTTTCTTCTAATACTAATAGATGAAGAACTCAAAGAACTTGGGTACCAAGAAAAATCATTTTAATTGTTTGTATAGGTATGCATGAAGTCCTCCACAAGCAAAAATAAATATTTTTTAGATAGTGGATGTTCAAGACATATGACGGGAGACAAGACTAAATTATTTGATCTTAGATTTAAAGAACAAGGACACATAACATTTGGAGACAACTCGAAATGGAAGATTATGAGAATAAATAAAATTGGTAATGAATTTTCTTTCATAATTGAAGATGTTCTACTTTTTGAAGGTCTAAAGTATAATTTTTTGCGCATAAGTCAATTATGTGATAAATGATTTACAGTTACTTTCAAAAAGGATAAGTGCATTATTTTGAATGATCATGATTGCAATGTTTGTTTTATTCCTTTTAGAAGCAACAATGTTTATACAATCGAATTTGAAAAAATTATCTCACAAGATGCTATTTGTTTTTTAAATCAAAATGAAACTAGTTGGCTATGGCATAGAAGACTAGGTCATGCCAACATGGAACTTATTTTTAAACTTTCAAAAACAAAATTTGTGATACATGCCAATTTGGTAAACAAACAAAAACTTCTTTTAAAACCAAGAAACATATTTTCACTACTAAACCACCGCAACTTATACACATGGATCTTTTTGGTCCAAATAGAGTTGCAAGTTTAGGAGGAAAATATTAAACATTTGTGATTGATGATGATTTCTCTAGATATACTTGGGTCATCTTTATTGCTCATAAAGATGAGGCACATAATGTTTTTACCAAGTTATGCAACAGAATTCAAAATAAAAAGTGCTATATTATTTCAAGTATTCGAATTGATAGGGGAAAGAGTTTGTTAATAAAAATATTGAAACTTTTTGTGATAAAAATGGTTTTGTGCATAATTTCTCTGCTCCTTGAACTCCTCAACAAAATGTGGTAGTAGAGAGGAAGAATAAATATCTTCAAGAGATGGCAAGAACAATGCTTAATGAGAACAACTTACCTAGTTATTTTTGGGCTAAAGCGGTAAGTACTATATGTTATGTTATAAATAAAGTTATACTAAGGTCTAAGGTAGATAAAACCCTTATGAGTTTTGGAATGACAAAAAGCCCAACATTGGTTACTTTCATGTATTTGGATACAAATGTTTTATTTTGAATGACAGGGATAATTTAGGCAAATTTGATATAAAATCTTATGAATGTATCTTTCTCGGGTATTCTACTAATAGTAAAGCTTATAGAGTATTCAATAAAAAGACTTTGACTGTACAAGAATTTATGCATATAGTATTTGATGAATATAATTCTTTACTTTCCAAGAAATCCGTTGATGAAGAAACATGAGGTATAAATAACATAAAAAATCTCAATCTCAACAAAGACAACACAATAGAGGAAGTCCAACATGGAGACATCAGGAAAGATGATCAAAATTTAATACAAGATGCAACCAAACAGTGAAAATTTGTGAAAGATCATCCAGTAGAACTAATTCTGGGAGAAACTTTATGGGGTGTAAGTACTCGATCATCTCTTAGAAATATTTGCAGTCATACTACTTTTCTATATTAGATTGAACCCAAAAATATTGATGAAGCACTTCTTGTTGAATTTTGGATTCTAGTTATGCAAGAAGAGCTTAATCAATTTGAAATAAATGATGTTTGGACACTTGTTCCTAAATCTAAAAATCATACTATTATTGGAACAAAATGGGTTTTTAGAAACAAGAAAGATGAGTCCGAAGTCATTACTAGAAATAAGGCTCGACTTGTAGCCAAAGGTTTCAATCAAGAAGAAGGAATCGATTATGATGAGACATATATACCAGTCACAAAATTAGAAACTATGCAAATGTTACTTGCATATGCTTGTTATAAAGATTTCAAATTTTTTCAAATGGATGTTAAAAGTACTTTCATAAATGGTTTTATAAATGAAGAGGTATATGTTGAGCAACCTCCAGGTTTTGAAAATCATATTTCTCCTAATTATGTTTTTAAACTCACAAAAGCACTATATGGACTTAAATAAGTTCCTAAAGTTTGGTACGAAAGACTCAGTAGTTTCTTGATTGAAAAATGTTTTTCAAGAGGAAAAATCGACAACTATTTTCATTAAACAAGAAAATGACGATATTCTTTTGATTCAGATTTATGTTGATGATATAATATTTAGTGCTACTAATGAAAATATGTGCTAAGCTTTTACTAAGAGTATGCAGGAATAATTTGAAATGAGCATGATGGAAAAACTTACCTTCTTTCTCGGATTGCAAATCAAGCAAGCAAAAAGTGAAACATTCATTAATCAGTCAAAATATATTAAGGAATTACTCAAAAAGTTTGGGATGGAAGGTGCTAAGGAAATTGGAATACCAATGAGCCCTTCCACTAAACTTAATAAAGATTAAACTGGTAAGCCAGTTGACTCGAAAGTATATTGAGGTATGATTGGTAGTTTATTATATTTGACAGCCAGTAGACCAGATATTATGTTCAGTATATGCTTATATGCACGCTTTCAATCATCTCCAAAAGAATCTCATTTGACTGCAAGTAAGCACATTCTTAGATATCTTATTGGCATAATTGACCTAGGATTATGGTATCCTAAGCATACATTTTTTAATCTAATCAGCTACACAGATGCAGATTATGCTGGTTGTAAAGTTGATCGAAAAAGCACTAGCGGAACGTGTCATTTCTTAGGTCATGCACTTGTTTCATAGTTTAGTAAAAAGTAAAATTCTGTTGTATTATCTACAGTTGTGGCAAAATATGTTGCTGCAGATAGTTGTTGTGCTCAAGTTCTTTACATGAAGCAACAACTTGAAGATTTTAAACTCATGTATAATCACATTTCAATCAAATGTGATAATACAACTGCTATAAATCATTCAAAGAACCCAATACAACATTCTAGAACAAAGCATATTGAAATTAGATATCATTTTCTTCAAGATCATGTGCAGAAGGGCGATATAGTACTAGAGTTCACAAGCACACACGATCAGTTAGCAGATATTTTCACAAAACCTTTGCCAGAAGATAAATTATGCATGATTATAAGAGAAATAGGTATGATGCATGCTATGAATATATGTTAAAAGATAGACCAGAGTCAATGAGGTTCGGCCCCACTGCCTACATCCTTGCCTTAAGTTACCCCTTGAGGATTTCCAAATTTACTATTCAACCTCCTTCAGGTGGAGATAAAAACCTATTACACCTTTGAACAATACTGCTACAAATTATCCATGTAGAACACCATCTACACTTGCAATCACCTTACACGTAGTGATTCAACTATTCCCTGTGTAGAATACTTTCTACGCGCACAAGGGTTATACCCACTCTTTTACTGATATAAGAGCTGGTAGAGGGTAGGTTATCAGAGAATACTTCTCAATGAGTGAAATAAGAACAATATAGCACAAACTATATTTGTCTCAAAATGAACAAGGGTTAAGACTCAGTACTTAAGAAATGGAGATTGAAAGCTTTGAATGAATGTTGCAAAACTGGCAATGATATGCATATGCTCTTGGTGTTGTAAATTTGAAGATCCCAAATTTGAAAAGATTCATATGTCAAAAACAACATCATTCACTTGTCAAAAAATTCATATAAAAGTTTCTCGTTTTTCAATTGTCAAAGACAACATCATTCATTTTTCCAAAAAAATTTAAATAAAAGTTTTTTCTTTTTCAATTGTCAAAGACACCATCATTCAATTTTCAAAAATTTCAAACCTAATATTTTTACTTTTCGCATATGACAAAAAGAGTATTATTTACTTTTCAAAATTTTCAAACAAAATTTTCAAATAAAATCATCTACCTTTTGCATAAGTCAAAAAGAGCATCAATCACTTTTGAAAATATTCAAAGAAAATATCCACATGTGAAAGATGACAATCAATCATTTTTAATATTTTCAAAATTCACATTTTTAATCATGTCATGCACATGTGAATGATAACAATCAATTATCTTTAAAAAATTCAACTTTAATTTTCAAAAATATCATGCACACGTGGAAAATGTAATTTAATGGTTTATGACAAAATATTAATTTTGAGCTTTAATCTTAATTTCAAAGTTTTTAATAGATTTACAACATTACTCTATGAGTTTTAATGTGATCTTGTTCCCTTCTTGCTCATGCTTGGTTTCTTCATGTGCTGGACCCCATTGTGTAGACAACTTGAGATTGAGACTCCACTCGATCATAAGCCTTAGTCATATCCACTTTAATCATGATATTACCACCATGGGCCTTCTTATTGATGGAATGTACCATTTCCTGCATGAGACTAATAATTTCAAAGATACTTCTCCCCGATATGAAAGTGCCTTGTTCCAACTAGATCATTCATGAAAGTAGACCTCTTAAGCGATTAACAATGATTTTGGAGCATATTTTATAGAAAATCGAGCAGAGGCTAATAGGCCTGAACTTATCAAAACCAAAAGGTATATCAACCTTTGGAATTAAGACAAGAAAAGAAGCTATAAAAAATCTAGAAAGCTGATTAGAAACAAAAAAATTCAGATATGGCTTCCAAAAAATCATCTTTCACCACCTCCCAACAACTTTTGAAGAAACCCAAATTGAACCCATCAGGACCCGAAGTACTATTAGGCGGTATAGAGGAAAGAGCCAAGAAAACTTCAGTCATAGAAGGAACGGTGCATAGTCCTGAATGATCAGTATCCAAAATAACTGGAGAAATAAGAGTCGACAAATCAAGAGGGGTTCTAGTCAGCAACCCTAGCAGAAAGTTAGAAAAAAGTCCACAACCCCCTGGTGAATACTCTCCGATGAATTAAAACTAACCCCACTCAAAGACCTAATTTCCACCACTCATTTACATCATTTATTGGCTAGGCAAGCGTGGAAAAATTTCGTGTTACGATCACCTTCCATGTGCCATTTTAACTTAGACAGTTGGGCCAATCTGGTATCTTCAAGGTGGATCCAAATATCCAATTTCGTAGACGAGAAAAGAAGATCCATTTCCGTCGCTTCATCCCAGCTTTGACGTAGTTTATTTTCAAGCTCCTCAATATGATTCTCAAGAAGATTAATATGCGTAGTGGATCGACCGAAAACCTGTTTGTTTCGTTCATGCAATGCAACTTTAATTTTCTATAACTTTGCCGCCAACTTATTAAGTCCTTGGCCAACAACCGACCTAGACCAAGCCTGTCGAAAACACTCTAAAAATTGTGGATGGTTCACCCACATTTGTTGAAAACCAAAAGGCGAGGGCCCATAAGAGAAATGATCCATCTTGAATTCACTAACCATAGGAGAGTGATCAGACGTAGTGCGCAGAAGATAGGAACAGACGGCTTGTGGAAATGAAGAAAACAAAGAAACATCCATGAAGATCCGATCTAACTTCTCCCAAGACTGAGCGAGACCCAGCTGACCATTGCACCAGGAGAAGTTACAACCCTTTGATTTCATTTCAACCAAACCACCCTAGTGTACCCATTCATTGAAATCTTCCATCACAGAAATGGGTCGCAGACACCCACCCCTTTTCTCCAAATTATTTTGAATGATATTAAAGTCACCAGCAAACAAGCAAGGCTCCGAACCCATGAACTAATGACTAAGATCCTCCCACAATTGTTTCTGCTCATGCATATTACACTTACCATAGATAATATTACACAAAAATTGATAAAACCCTGTATTCACCCAAAGGGAAATAAACTGCAAGCTAATCTACACCACTTGAATAGAAATAGCATTGTCCCCAAAAAATCCATATTTTCCCACCAGCAGCTTCATTAGAAACAAACGAATCCAAATGTAAAGAATGCATCAACCAAATATCTTTGTCAGTGTTTTGGAAAGGCTCTAGAACCGCCACGATCTTGGGTTTGAACTTGCAAACTATAGTCTTTTAGCGACGCCTAGACGTACCAATACCTCGGACATTCTAAACAAAGAGAGATTCAATCATAGAGACGAGGAAGAAGAATGGGCAAGGACCCGAATGGAACTCCTCACTTTTACAAACTATTTTTTCTAATATTTTTTCTTAGTTGTTTTTCCTTCAGCTTCCAAATGATATTCTTTATCCTATGGTAGAATTTCTGGGGGAAATCAGGGTCAAGCTCCCAAACAACGTCATCGAGCAGGGAGACCGTATTCTCATTCATAGGCACATCATCCAAATGAGGTTCAGACTCCAAATCAATATTAACTGGGTCCTCTAATAACAGAGGAGGAGGCTCTGTAAATCTAACAATGTCAGATTGAGTCTGAGTCAAAGGATTACATGCATCCTCCCTGGGCGCATTCTTTTGTCCAGTAGAGATCACGACAGCGTCCGAAATATTAATCCCCTTGGATGGGGACGATGGTGCATTTATAATGGGATTATCAGAAGGTGCTCCATCCGTTTCAGAAGTTTCCTTCTCAGAGTTGACCACAATTGGATTTAATGTTATCTCGCTACCTTGCATGGTGCTAGAGTTGTTTCCATCAGACTTTGGTTCATCTTTCTTACGAAATGGATTTTGCTCACCATGCACTTTCCCCTTAAGGCAGGTCTTAGGATTGTGCCCCTGTACCTTACATTTTCTATAGTACACATGCAGAGTCTCATAGAGGACCTCCTGCCTCCAACTAGTTGGCAGACCAGGAACACCAACCAGAAATATGGGATTGGTTCTTTGGCAACATCCATCTCCAAACAAAGTCTAGCGCCATCCATCTGAGTTACACAACGAGTAGGATTATCCTGGCGAATAAACCGACCAATCAGTGCCGTAAAAATAAGTAGGAAAGACTCTTGATAGAAATTAGGAGGCAAACCTGGCAGCAAGATCCACACTGGAACATTAGATGGATCATGCTCCTCATTGAACTCAGGAGTCCAGCGGAAGGCACGGTAAGAAATTCCATTCACTTCACATGACTCACATTACAGCGCTTTCATGAACTCAGCCTCGATAGCTAGCCTTAAGAATACGTTTCAAGGACGTTTCACGGAAGAAACAACCGGGTAGAGGACAGACCCCAGCAACTGTGAATAAAGGCACGGATTGCATCCAGAGAGGGTCTCTGTTGAAGGAATTTGAACACAATGGAGAAGAGAAAGGGTTCACCGATCTATTGATTTCTTCTTTCAAAAACTGGAAGAAGAGCTCTCCATCCATGACCTTAGGCGCACGAGGGGCAACTGTCATATTAGGTATGGTTTGCAGAATTATAGCAACCAAATCGGCATAGGACTGGTGGCCAGCAGTTTGGCCATCAGCAGCAGCCATGTAGCCTCACCAGCGCGGAAACGACCAAATGAAGGATCCCCTATGAATCGAGGAAGCCTAGCAGAGCACATAAGGAAAGAAAAAAAAATCTTTTTAATCCTGGGTAGGCGTATCTTAAAATTGATATGTTATATCAAATAATATAAAGATTATTTTTATGTTATATCACATATTATATTAATTTTATGTTATAAAATTAATATAATTGAATAATAAGATTAGAATTTCATATTATATTAATTAGTAATTCAGTATACAATAAATATAATATAATATAAAAAATTATAAATATATGTAACAGCTCACTATAAATTCAATAGTTGAATTTCTATAGGCTTTAGGAATTTCATGAAAACTCCATAAGTTTTCACGAATCGACCAATTGCATACGTTTTAGTCTATCAGCATAGCTAGTGTTACTACTCACTATGGTGTCAGAAGTGCAATTTTATTAATTTGAGATAGTTATAAGTGTTGGTTGATATGGTCTGCACAATTAGACTCAGTTGATTATTTTGGATTTTATGGCGCAATAAACCCATTTTCAGTTTTCAGACAAAACACTTGTTCGAAAATGTGTTTTATTTATTTTGAGACACTTCGGAGTTGAATTTCAATAAATGAATTGCACAACTAGGTTAGTGTGTATATTTAGGATTTTACAGTACAAAATTTATTTTTACTTTTTTCGAAGTGAATAGTAACTTCGATAATAGCACTAAGTGTAGTGTTTTCAAAATCACAGTTTGGTATGTCCAAATTAGGTTAGAGAAGTATTGAACACTTGATAAGATCTTAACCACACTTGGTGAATAGTATTCGACAATTGGCACCAAGACTAACCAAGAGATGGAAATGTGAAGGCAATCAAAGTGTGAGATCATGCCACCTAAGCAAAACCTTATTCCATCCAATCATTCATTTTGTGCTAAACTAAATAGAGTTTCAACCCTAGTAAAACTCTAAATAGTTGGTGTTAATGTCGTATTTCGTACATTTTTGGATTGGGTCTCTGGTGGCTCGGGCCTTCGATTTGTTCCTGCACATGTTGACAACTCCAATATCTGGCAACCCTGGGGGGTGGCCAGACGGAGCCTCAGACGCTTAAGTTAGCCTTGAGTTCGAGAGGAGTTGAATATATTTCTGAAATCTAGATCACTCAGCTCCGTTCTAGTGTCTGGATGGCTACCTTTATACCTGCGTTGGGGACCAGCGATCCATGCCCTGCAATAGAGCCTAGGGATGCTCCTTAGCAGGACTTGTTTAATGTGGCATGGCTTTCTGGCATGGGCAATTAATGTGGCGTGGTTGAATGGAGCCAGAGTGTAGAGTCCCATCAGGATAACGTGTTCTCCTTTCCCTGTCTAAAAAGAAAAGGGGAGAAGGTTCTATGCATTTTGGTTAGCTTCACCCGACACCTCGGTCCATGCTTGGCAAGACCAAGAGTTATGGACATTATCTCACTATTCATCAATCTAGGCTCGTACTTTTGGGGAGAATGCCTCCAACAGTTACCCTGCCAATTCCTACTGACAGGGTTCGGTGGGAATTTCTATAGACCCTCATTTTTCCCCTCTTGATATAAACTGGCAAGAGTTGTTTCCGCCCCTATACCGTTATCATGCCTGAGGGCAGTTGTTTCGAATGCCTTGTCGTGATTGGTTCTCGTGAGCGTGGCTTAACGGTTCCTCTTCTCTTAGTAATGGCACGTTCAGTTGGTTTTTCCCTGAGCCCAATGATGTCCCCTCTGTCTAGAGCGCACAGGCAATTTTCTGGTGGTCTAGACCATGTTCTCTCTAGCCACTTTGAGTTCGCGGGATCAGTGCTGTGAGTGCGCATTGCAATACTGGTATGCAAACCGTCCCTCAGGGGCCTATATATAGACTCAAAAATACGAATGGGATGTTTATCACTCAGCAACTCCATAGTTTGCCAAGCTATTTTTGTTCTAGGTATTTGCCTCTATCTTCTTCTTTCTTCAATGGCTACTAAACGATCCAACTGAATAGTCTCGAAGGGCTCAGAGGGCCCTAGGACCATGGGATCCCCTAGTCCCTCCCATTTTCCCGCCGGACAAGGCTTCTTGAATTCCCTATTAAGGGTTTGGGGTATGCAGGGTCCTCATGGCGCTCGTTGGTGACTCCCTCAGACCTTGACGCTTTGAGGCGGCCGTAAAACATACCGACACGCATACTGTTTGAGATCCCACAATAGGAAAAGGGGGTTGTAGACCTCGAGGGATTCGCCTACAAGGTCATGTTTTTTCTCTCAATGTTCTTTGACAGTCTTCAACTGCCATTCTGTCACCCAGTTCGCAATGTGCTAGACCTGGTTGGTGTGGCGCCTGCCCAACTTCTTCCTAAAGCGTGGAGAATCCTAGTGGGGTGTAGTGTGTTCTAGGGACGAGCCTTGGAGGAAGCTCAGGAGGCTTGGCCTGATCTGACTGGCTTGGAGTTATTCCAACGCACCGAGTTTTGAAAATGAGGGGTAACACTTGTAGTTTTACCCTTGTTCATCCACTCATTTGCCTAGAGTCACAATATGATAGGAGGACTTTGTGATTCAGGCACTTTTTCTTCGTCTCTAGAGAATGGTGGGAGTATCCCTCGGTGCAGTCTTCGAGGCAAAACTTCCTTATTTGGGCAAACTAGGGGTTGTGCTTGAAGAGGAGCCAGTGAAGTCACCGGTGACGTATGATAAGGTTCGCCGGTAGTTTGCTGCGACATCTTCCTGCCCATGCGGCATTGCACCGAGCGACGTCCTCGATTCCATTGAACCCACTGATCATTTGGCATGTAGACGATCCACCAGCCCATTGGTGGAGGGAAAAGGAAAAAGGTTGTGGCGACTTTCGCAAGCCGAGCCGGATTCCAATGACGATTACGCACCTCCTCCTCCCTTATGTTAGTCTTCGGGGGGGATTTTTGTCCAGTAGTCTTATCGGTCAAGGGAAAGGGGGTTCTCACTCCCCTAAGTCCAAAGCCATTGTTTCATTCTTTGCGGGTGCTCAAGGAAACAATTTCCTCCTCCCAGTCCTGACGAGTCTTCCCCTCAACGGGTGCATGATCTTCACGTGTTACACCATGCGTTCCTCCTATAGTCCCCTAGGTCATTAGGGATTTTCCCGCACTTTTGCTCGAGGGAAGATGCTTAGCGACCCTGTTTTCCCAGGTTTCTCAGGGTTATTATTCTCAGGGGTCGCAAGCCCAAGAGCCCGGAGCAGTTGTTGCTGGTTGCCGAGCACCTGCACCTCAAGTAGCTAGTTCCTCGGGCGTTCCCGTTCAGGTCTGTCTTTGGGTATGGGCCCTTTCCTCCTTGCACTCCTTGATATTTTCCTTACAGTTTTCAACAAGTGTTTTCATGGCAGGGTGTCGAGTAGTTGCCGATCTTGACGGCTGGTGGTCAACTGAGTTTGGGCTCTAGGGACAAAGAGCCTCGCTTCGCAATCTACATGACCTCGAGTGAGGGTGCAAACGCTGTGGAGCTTCAAGAGGAGTGAGAAGATTATCTTATCAACATGTGTGAGTGACTATGCCATTCGAAATCCGACTTGCGGAAGTCTTAGGATGAGGCCATTTTATATCAGTCTGAGGAACTCAAAATTAGCATTCAAACACAACACATATGCGATCGAACACACTATTTGAACAAATGTATGAATGATTATATAACCGTTCAGACATGAAAACTGTATTCAATTAACATTCGAGCATCCAACATAGGCACTCGAATGCATTGTTTGAACAACTGTTCGAACAATTACATAACCATTTGAGGCGTGACTTTCTTCTATTCGAACACATTAAAAAACATTCGAATGGTTTATGGATTGAACTCAACAATCACTGAGTCAACTCAATGGCCATTAAAATGAAACGAATCGGTGGCCTTAGAAGATCAGGGTGACCATAGAGGCATCCTGGCCTTGTGTTTTATGATCACATATGGTGTCCATTGGAGAAAAATATCAACCCAAAAACAATCCCTATTTTCTACAAATAATCAACCCAAACAACTCGAAATTTAATACTTAGAATCACCCAATTAAATTTTAAAAATATGTAAAATAATTAACACCGTGCTTGATTACTAAATAAATATACTTTAAAAAAATGATGCACTTTTATATTATGTAAAATAATCTTTAATTTAAAACTTAGAAACACCCAATAAGATTTAATACAATCATATAACACAATCAACAACATAATTAATTAGTAAGAATAATTTAAAATTTTGGGTCATTTATATAAAATTGAGGAAAAAGAAATTTTATACTTAAAAGTACCCAAATAAATTTAAAAAATATGTATAATAATTAACACCGTATTTAATTACTAAATAAATGTACTTTAAAAAAATGATGCACTTTTATATTATATCAAAAAAAATATTTAATTTAAAACTTAGAAACACCCAATTAGATTTATTACAATCATATAACACAATTAACAATATAATTAATTAGTAAGAATGTATAATTTAAAAATGGGGTCATTTATATAAAATGGAAGTAAATGAACATGAATACTTATAAACAACCAATTAAATTAAAAACATATGTACAATAATTAACGCTGTAATTAATTACTAAATAAGTATACATTAAAAAACTGATGCACTTTTATATTATTTCCAAAAAAATCAGAAATTTAAAATTTAGAATCACCTAATTAGATTATAAGTATCATATAACACAATTAATAACATGATTAATTAATGCACAATTTAAAAATTGGAGTCCTTTATATAAAATAGAAGGAAAAGAAATTTAATACTTAGAAGCATCCAAAAATATAATATATTATTATACATATGTGTTGTTTGTATTATGTTTGTATTCTCCAAAAAATATGTTGTTGTGTATTATTCTTGTATCTTGTATGTTGCATCGAAAACAACCTCAGACCCGTTCAAGAGCTTATTACTCCACGTTGATTGATAGCTCTTGAAGTGTCCAAAGTGGATAATTTGGGATTGTAAGATCGTTGTCGCAAATTTACGAACTATGCTTGTTCCAGTTTGACATTGTGATTTATGTAGAATAATCCCGTGTTGTTTTTCAAATATGCAGTTGAGGTGAGGGTGCATCGATGTGTTACTCGTTGTTGCATCCAACCAAAGGAGCATATATTGAGAACTATGGGTAGATGCTTTCGAAATTTCAAGATGTGACAGATAATAGTTGGTAGGTTAATGACAATGATCTTACAATCCCAAATGAGGTAAGACCAACTATTAAGGGTGTAACCGATCTGGTTCGATCTTATTTTGTACATTTTTTAGACCCGAACCAAACCAATATACACCAGTTTTGAAATTTTAAGAATCGATACCGGATTGATTTACTATCGAAACTGGAACTTCTGATTTTCCCGATTTCGATTTCGATTTTACGGATTTTTTATGTTACTAATAATATAATGTTTAAATATTCTAAACTATTTGTCTATTTATATTATAGTATAAGTACATTATTTTATAATAATTAACACATATTAGTATAGTATTAAATTTAACTATCGTCTATATAAGTTCTAGACTCTTTATTTGAGTATATATGATCAAATGTGTAAAAATATATGTATAAAAACAATATATATATTATAATTTATTATGCCAAAAATGTATTTATAATTGATATATATATATATATATCAAAAGTAAGTTTATATTAATAACTTAATATTAATATTTATGTTTAAGATTAAAATTTTATGTTATATTAAAAAGTATAAGATTAATTTTATGTTATATCACATGTTATATTAATCTTATGTTATAAGATTAATAGACTTGAATAATAAAATTATAATTTTATGTTATATTAATTAAAAATTTAGCATATAAATTATATAATATAATATAAAAAATTATAAAAATATATACCGGTCCGGTTTGGTTTAAACTAGTTCTTAAAATATGAAAACTGGTACTGTACCGGACTGCTTAAAAACTAAAACTGGTCCAGTTCAACCGGTTTTCCCTTTTTTTTACACCACTACCAACTACTGTGAAAAGAAGAAATTACACAATCGATAAGTACATACTTGTTTGTTTATGCCCATGCTACAGTTTATAATAGGGTTTTATTAGGCATGGGTAAGAACTGGATGCGAGTTAGAGATAGATTGGGTATGGATTACAATGTATATGCTGAATGTGTATAGAAATTCTTGGAGTTTAAATGTTGTACAATTGGTAGTGATGGTCGAGTCAAATGCCCTTGTCGACAATGCAAGAATTTGCGTTCTCATAAGATAGATTTCGTGGGAGAGCATCTGGTTGTCAATGGTATTGATCAGGATTATATTGATTAGGTCTTACACGGTGAATCGTATTGATCAGGATTATATTGATTAGGTCTTATATTGATTAGGATTATATTGAAGTAGAAGACATCAATGAAGATGTACAGATAGAGGTTGGGGATGATGATTACGATAAGGATATGGAGCAAATGCAGGGTGAAATTGGTGTGCAAATATTTATGGGTGAAGGTGCTATGGACACATCAACTACAAATAATATGGGTCATAACACTTTAGCACGCTTGTGGAATGATTCACAGCGTGAGCTATATCCAGGATGCAAAAGTTATAATAAGTTGTCCTTTACAGTTAGACTACTTCATATAAAATCCATGCGCCAACTATCTATTAGGGTTATAAATATGGTAAGGTTTCTTTCCTTTTACAAAAATATTGGCTCTACTAGGGTTCTGCTTTGTTAAGTTTCGCTAGGTTTTTCGTGGGGCTGCATGGCGGCCAACGTAAAGGCAGGTCGATGTCCTTACGTTGATCTTGTCTTGGCGGTGCCTCAACCTATCCCTGAGATGTCTATGTCTCATCGTGGGCCTAAGTATGTTGATGGTGAACTAGATTTTCAATTTTTGAAGGAGGAGATTGTGAGATCTGCATAACCTTTTCATTTCTCCATAGTTCTAAAGTTTCTAAGATAGAGACCCTCATTGCACGCTATAAGGTCTTTCATCCATAATCATTGGGGTTTATCTTGCAGTCCAATTGTTTCCTCGATGAGGCGCCTCAAGAACGTTTTTGCACGCATGTCCAAAGAACTAGATTTTCATAAAGCTCTTTCTCGTGAAGTCTGCGAGGTGAATGGGGTTCAATACCATGCCTTTCATTGGAAACTAGATTTTAATGAAGATGAAGAACCCTCTTTGGTACCTATTTGCATAGTGCTACTAGGGCTCCCACCCAATTTTTATCATGAATCTTTTCTAAAAATCCTTACTGCTCCTATAGGTCGTTATATTCGTAGGGATAATCCCACAACATGAGCGACCCGTACAGATGGTGCACGTTTGTGTCTGGAGATGGACGCCACGAAAGAGCCTATTCCTTATTTCTGAATTGGGATGCCGGGGACTAGACGTAAACAAGAAGTGCTTTATGAAAATTTTTCAGCTTTTTGTACTTGGTGTAAGATACAAGGGCATAATGTGCGTACATGCCGAATGAAGATTCTAAATAACGGTGAAAAAGTTTGGGAGGGAAAGAAAAGATCCGCGGATGAAACCGTGAAGGAGGATAAAGAACCTTCCCTGCCAGTTGGCGTACACAAAGGTAAAGACACTACGGTGGTTTCAAGGTCAAAACATGGAAATAATAGTAATAATTAGACTACCCAGGCCATGGGATTGGAGGAACCTGCACAATCTCAGGAAAACACGAATAAAGGGGGCTTACATGTTTCTAGAAACGACTCTGTGGAGGAAATCAAAGTAGATGATAAACTGAGTGAAGAAAATATGTTAAAAGAGGGCGATTCTCAAGTTGAGGGGGCCGAAATTGATTTGAAAGTTGCAGTAGAGAGACGTAATAACACCAGTGGTGATGGTGCTTTGTCTAATGCGCCATTCGCGGAGTTTTTCACCCTAGAGGACTCTATTTCAGAACTGATCCAAAACTGGATGATGAGAATTTTTCTAAGCATAAAGATTATGTGACTGAAAATGAGGGAGTGGAAGTTCAAAAAAAGGGAGCCCGGAAAACTTTTGATAACGTTCGAAGATCGACTCGGGTGTTAGCCCAACCAAGCAAATTTACTTTATGATTGGTCTAATTTTATCTTGGAATATCCGAGGGCTAGGAACCTCTCGAGGTAGATTAAAGAAGTTGGTTGTCAAAATCAAACCAAAAATAGTTGCCTTGATGGAACCTTTTACATCATCTGAGAAAGTTCATGGTTTGCTACACACCATGTATATGGATCAGTTTATCACTAATGAAGGGGTTGCCGGGAAGATTTGGGGGCTTTGGTAGGATGATATTTCAATCCAAATGGTTTTGAGCAGTGAGCAATTTTTGTTACTTCGAGTTGTTGATGGTATTAAGAATTTTCTTTGTTGTTTCGTTTATGCTAAATGTACTATGGTAGAAAGAAGAGTCTTATGGGAGCAGTTAAATAGTCAAGTTCTAGGCAATGAGCCTTGTCTTATTGCAGGAGATTTTAATATAATAAGGGAGGATTCAGAACATCGAGGTGGAAGACCTCATTCGAGAGTAGCGATTGATGAATTCAATTCCTGGATACATCAATGCTTCTTAATCGAAATGAAGTCCATGGGACATTAGTTTTCATGGTGCAATGGTCAGAGTGGTCTATCGAGAAGCTGGGCTGTGGCGCCCCCAAAATCCCCACGTACGGATACGGGGAATTCGAGGCGCCCGGATGGTGACATCACGGGTCACCATCCTAACGACGAGTGCCAAGTGTGTGCAAGCGACAAATGTGCACAAGAAGATTACGCAGCGGATAGCAAAGTCAAATACTAAGTACCAGAATTTTTTCTTAAATAAAATACAAACGGTTCAAAGGCACATAATAAAATATTACATGATATAAATATTGTTTTTAAAACCAAACATAAAGCATGAACTCCAACTCAGATCTCCGGCGGAGCCGCATCCTCGGGCTCAGCCTCCTCCTCCTCCTCGAACACTGCATCAAAATCTACGGTACCAAAAATGGTGCCGCAGGTAAGTAAAACCCAAACACCACTAGATAAAAGCATATTAAACTCAAACAACAAGTATGAATGAATGTCAATGCTCCAAAACTCATAAATCATATTTTCCACGCACGCCAAAAACCCAACTGGCTTAAAAACATAACCTTTAAAACCAAGCCTCGCCATTATCCCAGATAATGGCCCAAACCACCATTTTCCCAGAAAATGGATCACAAGACCATCGCCATTTTCCCAGAAAATGGCCCATATCCGAAAACCATGAAAACCAACCAATTATGCATGCACCATGATCTCCCCTAGGGATCATCCGCACACTCTGGCTCTGTGCCACACCGCAGGTAACGTCTACGCGTGTGACACCTACACGAGCGATGCCCAGACTCGCGCCTCCAACTCGCGCGTACCTGGCCAGGCCATCCTCTAGTCCCCGCCACTAAAAGGACCACGGAGTCGACACGACAGCGTTACCGTATCGTGCGATCCGGTCGTCGCCCGGCGACAACCCAGGGGATGTCACTCAGTATTATCCACTCCCGAGTGACCAGAGGAGCTCCACCGAGATAATAACCCATCCCGGCTTGGGCTCGTGATACGCACACTCCCAAAAACCATTTACGCCAATAAAACATGATTTAATCAATTTAAATAAAATACACGTGCATGCATCATGTAAATGCCAATTTCAATGCTCGACAAATAAATTCAACCATAGCACAACAAATCAAGCAACTCCGTCCTCCATCCATCCGACCCCCGAACTCCTCGGACTCAGTCCGGAATCAGCAAACCAACCAATTAAATTATTGAAAGAGTAAAATACATTTAAATCTAAAAGTAGAGTTTGGAAAATACTTACAGCGCTATATAGGATTTTTAGAAGCTTCGGCGCGAAGCGAACGGCGATGCGAAAGCAACGTAACAGTGCAAATGCACTGTTCCCGTGGGTCGCAAAATACCCACTTTTGACCGGGGACAAACCAAGACACCAAATTGATAGGGAATGGTCTAGGGATGATTATGAAGCTAGTGGAAGTGAGTTTTGGCCGTGGGTGGCGGCGAAAACGCCGGTAGGGGCGGAAAAAGGGCAAATCGGAGTTGAGCTCGTGGGAGCCGCTCCGGTGACCGTTTGAGGCCGGGGATGGGTGGGTTAGGTCGGCAAGGAGTAGGGGAAGAAGTGGTGAAGAGGTGGTGGCCGGAGGTGGAGCGACGGCGGCGGATCGAGCCACAAACCGTGCGGCTTTTTGGGCGTTTTCCGGCCAAATGGCCGGCCGGTTGGGGCTGGGAGTTGGGGGGAGTGATCACCGGCCGGAGGGGAGTCGACCGGCAGGGGTGGCGTCGGGCACGACGCCGGCGAACGGCGGGGCTGGGCGGTGGGAGCTTCACGGCGTGGGTGAGGAGAGAGAGAGGAAGAGAGGGACGCGGGGAGAGAGAGAGCCGAACGGGAGAGGAGAGGAAAAAGAAAAAAAAAAGAAAAAGAAAAAAGAGAAAAAGAAAAAGAAGAGGAAAAGAAAAGAAAAAGGAAAAAGATGAAGGAAATTAATGAGGTCCAGTCCTCACGTCGGAAGTCCGAAGACTGATCAGCCGAAAACGGTATAAAAACATAAAACGATTAAAATAAATTAACACTACATCAAATAAATAAATAAACACCACTAAAATATTTTAAAAACATCAATAAGCTAAAATAAAATAAATAACTAGTAAAAACCAACTATTTAAATTTTTAAAACCAAAAACAAGCCAAAATAAATTAAATCACAATTTAAATCCAACAGCCAATAAAATCCATTTAAAACTCGATAAATAAAAATAAAAGCACTATAAAATATTTAATTAAATCAAAATATTCCCTTCAGTGAAAATACACATAAAAGCGGGTCATCACATGGGCGAAATTGGATAGATGCTTCTTGAATGCTAGTTGCTTAACTAAAGTTCCAACTGCAATTAATAGTTATTTGTCACATTCAATGTCAGATCATTCACCTATGTTCATGGAGTTCCAATCTAATCCTTTTTCTTATGGCCCTCCTCCTTTTCGATCTCAGCAAATGTGGACTGAGCATACAGGTTTCCATCCTTTCGTGGTTAATATCTGGCAGGAGGATGTAGGGGGTTCTAGTCTCTTGAAGCTTGAAGAAGCTA
Source organism: Carya cathayensis (assembly GCA_011037825.1). Classification (NCBI taxonomy): domain Eukaryota; kingdom Viridiplantae; phylum Streptophyta; class Magnoliopsida; order Fagales; family Juglandaceae; genus Carya; species Carya cathayensis. Next base: position 1,533,648 of record QGSO01000139.1, on the reverse strand, counting down.
AGGGTGGCTTAGCAAGATTGGAATAAGCGTGTCTTTGGGCAGACAAATAATCATATTCAGGAGCTTGAAGATCAGGTTGATGTGTTGGAGTTGGCTTTAATAAATGAATGGGATCCTGGAATTGAACATGATTTGATGCAGAAGCAAGTGGCGTTACCTGATTGGAGGCATCGCGAAGAGATTAGATTGGCTCAACTGTCAAAAGTATAGTGGCATCCTGAGGGAGACTAAAATTCTAAATTTTACCATGTTTATTTATCATATAAAAGAAAGAAAAGAGTCTTGAATATGTGACTTCAAGATGGCACCTGTTTGAGTTCCCCTAAGGATATTCATTCTGTTACCGTGAATTATTTTTCACGTTTTTTGCAAGAGGAGTCTCCTAGAAGTTTGCCAGATTTATCTCCTCTTATCTCTCCTATTATATCCTTGGCTGAGAGTGAAACTATTTGTGCTATTCCATCAATTGACGAAGTTCACCAAGCCTTGGTTTCTATCCCTTCCAATAGTGCTCCAAGTTCGGATGGATTCAGATAAGGTTTCTTTAAAAGCTGTTGGGATATTATTAAACTAGATGTTATGGTAGCAATTACTGAATTTTTCTACTGTGGTAAATTGTCTCGCTTTTATACCTCATCTTATGTGGTGCTAATTCTGAAGATTGATATGCCCACAGGGTTTGATAAATTCAGACCCATAAGTCTTTGCATGGTATTTTATAAGATTTGCTCCAAGGTGATTATGAATCATTTGACTTCCCTCCTCCCTAAAATGATATCTACTGAACAAGGCGCTTTTATTCTTGGTAGAAATATATTTGAGAACATTAGTCTTACTCAGGAAATGGTTCACTCAATTCATAAAAAGGCTCATGGGGGGAATGTGGTATTAAAACTGGATATGACGAAAGCTTATGATCGAGTTAATTGGGCTTTCCTCCTAAAGGTTATGCGCTCTTTTAGTTTTTCTAACCAAGTTTGTATGTTTATTAGAGAATGCATTTCTACACCTTGGTTTTCTATCATGATGAATGGTACTCTACCAAAGGCTTTTTTAAAGGTGGCTGTGGGTTGAGACAAGGAGATCCTTTGTCCCCTTATTTGTTTATTATTTTGCAGAAAGTCTTATTAAGACTTATAAAGAAAAGTGTGGATGAGAAGTGCTTTGGATTATTTAAGTACCCTCGAGGTACCTGTTTGGTCTCCCATCTAATGTATGCGGATGATGTGTTTATTTTCACTAACGGTAGACGGAACTCGATTTGTTGTCTTTTTAAAATATTGTCAACCTATGAGGAGTGATCTGGTCAATTAATTAGTAAAGAAAAAACAACCATGTTCTTCTCGAATAAATGTTCCACTGCTCAAAAACACAACATTAAGAGAATTACTAGTTTCTCTAAGGTAATTTCCCTTTTAAATATTTGAGATCCCTATAGTTTCAGGGAGACTTAAAATTGTGGATTTGGAGGAGCTTGTGAATAAAGTGAGCAAGAAAATTAGCAGTTGGAAAATGAGATTGTTATCTGTGGGTGGGAGAGTGATTTTATTGAGACATGTCCTTGCTAGTATGGCTTTGCACTCTTTTGCAGTATTTCAGGTTCCCAAAGCACCATTGTTTCTTTAAATTGCTTGTTGAGCTCTTTTTTTTGGGCTGAAAGTGAAGGAAAAGGAAAGAAAAAATGGGTTGCTTGGAACCAAATATGTCGTCTGATGGGCCCAAAGGTCGATTGGGGTTCACATCATCGTCCAATTAAAGAAGGTGGTTTGGGAATTAGAAACCTTGATGATATGCACCAAGCCCTCCATTTCAAGTTTGCATGGAAATTGATGCAGGAGGATTCTCTCTAGGCTAATTTTTTCCGTTCCAAACATGTTTGGATTAGGCCTTTGTTGTTGTTAGGTCCTCAAAAGGGTACACATTTTTGGCGTATGATTGCTCACTGCAATGCCCTTGTTTTGAATAATTCCAAATGGAAAATCAAGGATGGTAATGTTTTCTTTTGGTATAACAAGTGGCTGGAATAGGGGACTCTTGTTGATAATTTACCAGTGGTTGAGCAACCTCTCTTAAAAGTTAAAGATTGTCAGCTGGAAAATGGTTGGAATGTGGCTTTATTAGAGAGGATGGTGGGCATAGAGATAGCTGATATTGCCCTTAATGAGCTTGCAAAATGTAAAGAGGGAGCCAATGTTTTAATTTGGACTCAAACTGAAAGTGGTTCTTTTACTACCAAATCAGCTTGGGAATTTATTTAGGTTAGAGGTTCTACTTTGGAGGGGCATAAGTGGATTTTGAGGTACTTGCTTCTTGTAAACTTTTTGGTCCTTATGTGGAAGGCTTGGCATGGTGCTCTAGCTGTGGATGATAGAATCAAAAGAATTGGGATCCCTCTTGTTTCGAAATGTGACTGTTGCCAGCAAGATAAGTATGAATATTAGAATTACGTCCTTTTTTGTAAGGAGATTGCAGCTGAGGTTTGGAAGAAATATAGCTCTCTTTTGGGTTTGCCGAATGGTAGAACTTGGCTTGAAACTATTTTAACTTGGTTTGGGGGAGCCTCAAACTTATCTCAAACAGGAGTCATTTTGGGTCTTTTGCCTATCATTATTTCTTGGAAACTATGGGGTAGAATGTGTTCAATGCGTATGGAAGGTAAATTTGAATCGGTTCAGGTTGTGTACCTTTCGATCAAACACTGGATAGGCGTGACTTCTCTTAGCATCTCAAAGGTTCAAAAGCTTACGCAAGCTGACCAATACATTCTTCATAGTTTAAACATTCCAATGATTCAAATTCAACATCATCATGTCCAATTTATTTCGTGGACCAAGCCTCCACAGGGCAGAGTAAAAGCTTAACATAGACGACAACAGCCTTGGAAACCCAGGACCTTTAGGGGCAGGAGGGGTTATTCTAGATATGCATGGCTCCCTACTACTCGCATTCTCAGTTAACCTCGACTTTCGATCCAGTACTCTTGCAGAAATGCTTGCTTTGTTAGAGGGGATCAAGCACTGCTAGCAGCGGCAGTTTCTTTTAGTGGATATTGAAATGGATTCTAAGGTGGTTTTATCCTAGTTACAACGTGATCGATGCGAAGTCTGGTATTTAGAAGACCATTGGAAGGAGCTTCAACACTTCTATTGGATATAAATTTCTCTACAACTCATATTTATAAGGAAGGAAATTCTATTGCAGATTGATTAGCACGTTATGGAACTCAGGATGGTGATGCTGAATGGCTTCACATGCAGGATTTACCTCCTCTGCTGCATGGTCTACTTCATCTGGACAAGTGTGGTCTTCCAACAATTCGGTGCAAGGGTCAAGTGTACTGCTCTGTTCTGCTGTAGTTTTTTATTAATTATCTTGGTTTCTTGTTTTGGTCTCTTGTTGGGTCCTGTTTCCTTTTATGTTTTATGTTGGTTTGCTTTATTATTGTGTGCACTAACTCTGTTTCGCAGGTTTTCTTGTATTGTTTTTTTTTTTTTTCGTTTTAGATTGAAGTTAGTTTCTGTTTTTAGTTTTTTTTATTTTTGGGTTTGGTTTTTATTGCATATTATGTAACCCCTAGGAGTCCTATTTGTAACTACAGTTTTCCTCCGCCATAAGTGAGGGCAATCAATAAACTTGGGATACCATCCTCTTTGATAAAAATTAAAAAAAAAAAAAAGAATATAAATATGTTACTCAAACTATTTAAAGAGGCACTTCCATTAGACTACGTTTTTCCTCGCAACTTCTATGAAGCAAAACAATTGAAGAAGAACTCAGGTTTGACTACAACATAATACATGCATGCAAGAATGACTGTGTCCTATTTTAGCGAGATAATGAGCAAATGAATGATTGTCCCATGTGCCATGAATCAAGATAGACATCTGAGAAGCAGAGTGTGCCTCAAAAAGTGGTACGTCACTTCCCATTGATACCAAGATAACAGTTATTTATGTCATGTGCAGCGGCCGTAGACATGATATGACATTCATCATCCAGAGTAAGGAATGATGGTGTCTTGTCGCATCCTGCGAATTCTCAAGTTTGGAAGGAGTTTGATTTGGAACACCAATGGTTTGCTAAAGAACCTCATAATGTGCGACTGAGGTTGACAACAGATGTATTCAATCTATTTGGGAACATGAGTACTAGTCATAGTATTTAGCCAATTATACTTATGCCATATAATCTACCACTATAGAAGTGTATGAATGATCCATATTTCATGATGAGTTTGCCCATTCTTGATCCGAGATCACTGGGTAGGGGTGGCAAATCGTGTCAACAGGTCGTGTCTGTACCGTGTCAAGTCATGTACATTATACTTAATGGGTCAACATGAACAAGACCTGTTAAGAATTTTGTGTCAAAATCCTAAACCCTAACACAACCCATTAAGATAACGGGTTGACACGACACAACCCATTAAGACCCATTAGTGAATCCCACGAAATAGATTAACACGACACAACACGACTCGTTTTAACCCGTTTATGTTAACACGACACGACACGATCCGTTTGGACACGAACACGACCTGTTAACCCATTTGACCTGATTAATTTATATAAATATTAAAATAAAAATATCTATAAAAAATATAAAACTAACTACACGTCCAAAATTACAATCCCAACAGCATTAAATATGATAAACACATTGTAATAATATTAATGTTACAATCCCAAATATGATGATACATATAAATCTAAACAAATTTAGAACTTGAAGAATTAAGTGTCACGTCCCCTTTTGCACTTGTCGTTCTCCAACTCCATTACATCTTCAGTTAACTCCTTCAATATCATTTATTGTGTTCCTATTAAAAAATAACATCAATAAATGAATTATTTCAAAAATATATATTTGGTTATAACAATGACAGGTCATTATACAAAGAGACGTACTTAATGATGAACATTATTAAGTTGGATTTTGTACTTGGTTCTTCAAACCCCAGAAAGAAAATACAATCAATTGCTCTAACATAATAATATACTACACTCCATCGTTTGGTTCTTCGTGCATACTCATTCATTACAATATACTACACTCCATCGTTACAACCAATCCATACAAGAGGCATTTAACATAATAATATACCCTAATTACAAACTAAATTAACTTGGAGAATATTCTGGAAACCAAAACAAAACAAAAAAAAGAAGAAGAAGAGGAAAATAAGTAAGTACATACCCATGACCAAATTCTTCAAGGTGCTCCTTCAAAAATCTTCTTCTGCTCGTCATTTTCACTAACGGCCTCACTCATCTGACATTTTAAAAAATTCAAACACGAAATCAAAAATAATTCTACCAATGCTTATCAGATCTGACCAATGAGCATAATAAAACAACGTCGTGTCATAAAATAATTACAAACAAACATGCAATCTCAAATGAAATTAGAAATAATTCTACCAAAATGCAGTGGAACAGAAGAAGGATATATGAAATTTGCCCAGAACTCAGATCAAATAGAAGGCTACCACACAAAAGAAAAGTTATGCCATAAACGTCCTGAGCTTAAATAAAAGCAAAGTTCAAACACAAAAATATGGCAGATCTGGAGATATCTTGTTACTGTGAGAAGGTTAAGGCGTTGGGTGGCTGAGAAGACACGAGAAGAAGGCTCATCGTGTTGTATGAGAGATCAAGATGTTGTGACCTGTTACAGAGGAGATGAGCGATGGTCAAGAGAAGAAACGACAAAGAGGCTGGCCATGACCTATACATTCATATATGTTCATCGAGAATAACAAGATCGACAACTAACAAGACAACAAAATATTTTCATTTCTATCTACAAAGAAGGCTAAATGCATGAGTTATACCTTCTTCTTAAGTACTGGGATCCGTTTATCAATCTGTAGTGAGACCAACAACTAAGCAGCGACAGGTTGAGGAGATCTGCAATGACACCGAGACGGCTGAGAAGCGAGGAGAAGACTTAAAGATGGCCTAGGACTTGGGAGTACGACGCTGTGAGAACTAAGAAGCAGAGAAGACTCAGCGAATGTGAGAGATGATTCACGAAGATGGAAGACCATAAATAGATAAAAAAGAACAAAGAATGTGAGAAAAGTGGGGCAGTGTGGTCAATCACTTAAAGTCTTAGGGTTTTTTAGTTTTAGGTCAAGGGTAGAAATCTAAGTTTAAATTTCTTAACAAGTCATAATGGGTTGACCTGTTAGTGACCTTTTAAGTAATCGTGTCTTAACGGATCGACCCATTTTGTCCTGAACCCATTAAGATTAAACTCTAGCCCGCTTTTAACGTGTCATGTTCGTATTGGGTTAACGGGTCGTGTCACATATTGCCACCCCTATCATCGGGTAATGATATGGACATACATTTATAGCTATTGATTATAGAGTTGAAAATTTTATAGGAGAATGGGGTCCACACATTAGATGCATCAATATGTAAGTCGTTCAAGATGCATGCTGTCGTGTTATGGACAACATATTATTTTTCCAGATATAAAAACTTGTCAAGTTAGAGTACTAAGGGGAAAATGGCATGTTTGACTTGTAAGAAACACACCCAATTTGAGTGGCTTACGTATGGGAGAAAACTATGCTTCATGGAACATCATTGATCTTTACCTGGTGACCAACCAAAGATGGTGTGGAAACTCTAGAATATTTGATGGCATTGTTGGTGGATGTCAGTAATAATAAATTTTGTAAAAACAACGGAAAAGAAAGTGAACTGCAAATGAGTTAAATTGCAAAAAAAAAAATAGCATATCTTTTTTTACTCACGTAGTGGTCAACGTCAAAATTACAGTATAGTCTTGATGTTATGCATATTGAGAAAAATATATGCAACCGTATTGGGAACTTTGATTTCAACTAAAGGAAAAATGAAAGATATCTTAAACTCATGAAAGGATTTGAAACGGTTGGGAATAAGATCAAAAATGCATTTGCAAAAAAGTAGTTCATCTGTCTACGTGCCAATTGGTTTGTATACAGTGTCAATAAGGTAATAAAGATTAAATTACCATATGAGTATGCCTAAAATCTAATAAGGTATATGCGAACAAATGACTGAAAAATTACTAGTTTAAAAAGTCATGATTGTCATGTATTTTTACAATATATCTTGCTTGTTGGTATCTGTGAGTACTTGACAAGAGATGTGCACTTAGCTTTGACTGAATTTGGTGCATTTTTAAAGATTTATGTGCTAGAACATTGAATGTCGAAGCTTTGGAAAGTATGGAACAATAAATTACTATAATATTGTATAAGCTATAGAGTATTTACCCACCATCGTTCTTCGATGTCATGGTTCACTTAGCCGTTCATTTACCACATAAAGCTCAACTTGCAAGACTAGTATAGTATAGATGGATGTGTCCCACTAAATAGTTCCTTAGGAAGTCGAAACGTAAAGTGGGTAACAAGGCCCGCCCAGAATGGTAAATTGCCTAGGCATATATTGACGATGAGTGCTATACATTTTGTTCCAAATATTTCCATAGAGTTGACACGATGTTTGATCGGCTAAGAAGAAACTTTGATGTCAACCAAGCCAGACAAACAAATCGGTTTTATGTGTTTTCCCAACACGTACATCCACTTGGAGCAGAGCGTGCTTATGATTTGTGTTGAAGGTAGTTTGAAAAAACTCAATGGTATGTGCTAAACAATTGCCCTAAAATACAGAGCCCATTGAAATAAGTTGTCATTATTTATTAATTAATATTTCAATCTCCTTAAAAAAATATAAGATTATAAATTATTTGGTAATCTTCTATTTCAGTAATCATATTAACGTACTCAAAGAATAAGAAGTAAATGATAAAAACTCGGAACGGTTTGAACAATGGGTAATGAAATTATAAATGCGAGTTTGAATTACCACATTAATATTATGATTGTTTATTTTTTGTATTTTTATGCTTTTTTCAATATGTAGGTTGTATAAATGTATGCGAGTAATCTAAACGATATCTCGGATGAATTATATGCATTGGTGTCTGGCCAATTGAGGCACGTAGCTTGATATTCTGCATGTATTTTTAGAAGAAATATGTATCACACAAAGGATCGAGAATGTTATAGAAAAACACAAAATAGAGGTGCTCTGGTCGAAGGAAGTCATGACGGAGAAAACATTGATATCTATGGGATTATTGTCGATATAACTGGCTTGAAATATTTGGGAAAGCTTGTGATATATCTATTGAAGTGTGATTGGTGGGATTTAAGCAATCCTTGAAGGGGAGTACACAATGATGAATATTTCTTTAGTATTAATACATCGCAAAAATGGTTTGATGATGATCCTTTTGTGCTACCTTCCCTAATATCTCAAGTATTTTTCTTATGGCCAGTGGTTCAAAAGTTTTCTCCAAAAAATATATATGATGTTATCCCTGAGACAGAGGGACAAGACGAAGAAAAAGATGGTCCCTCTACTAAAGAAGTATACCAAGAGAGTCGACCCGTCTTTAACTTTTTTGTGGATTTAACTAGTATGAGATGATTCCATTACATAGAAAAGATATTGAGGCTGAAATTGTTGATGCGACAGTTGAGGAAAATGTTGACTCATTTGAAGTATCTACAAATGAGGAGGATGAATGGTTAACTGAAACTGATATGGATGATTGACCTGTTTTGTATTCACATGACCCTTTATGATAAATCTTTTATGTGATGAATGTATCAATGCTTTGAAATCATGCCACTGAAGAGGAAGGAAGTTCGTATCCCATCTCTACTCGTTCCTAACTCTCCATCTGGCTCACCACTAAAGATTAACTCTTCAGAACGAGAAAATCTGATACTAATTTTGTTTCAATTAAGCTAAATCATACATACTAAATATTTTCTAAATATCATTTACTTTGTTTCTACAATAAATATGATATTCTTTAGAGTTAACATTACAATCCAGTCGAGGTCAAGGCACTATAAGAGGCATGACATTGAAAAAATATCATAAAGTGAGTAAGATTAAAGTTAACATTTTTTATGAACATACCGAAGATGAAAAACAACCAGTAATTTGGCTTGCATCGGATGTGAGTGCTCTTACACAAACTTTTGCACCTTTGGCAACGAGTTCATGGCATAAAGTCTTTGAAGATGTCAAAGCCCTTATCAAGAAGCGTGTTTGGTAATGTTTAATTGACTTTTAAAATTATTTAATGTGTACGAAAAATATAGAATATGCAAATAATTTGTTTGTATATATATTTTTTCAAGAATGAATCGAACTAAATTTTGGCCAGGGAGAGAAGCGTAAGATTGCTGATGAGTTTATGTGTAATGCATCCAGAAAATATAAGGTGAGATGTTATGAGCATTATAATAAGTTTGAGAACAACAATAGATGTCAAACTTGAAGATTCATCATCATGCAGGCTCAAAATCTTTCAATCGCCTCTCTAAGAAATTGGTAATGCTATTTTATATACTTGATTGTTCAAGTTTACTATTTGTCGTATTCTAATGACTTTATATATTTGATATATGTGTCTTGTGTCAAAAGTCAAGTACCAATTACAATAAAACAAAATTATATATTGCATCACATACTGTTTGTAATGGAGAGTGGACTCATCCCAACGCCCTTGAAAATTATGCAAGTATATTTATTTGTTTTAATTAAACATATTTGATTATTTTTGGCAATATTAGTTATTTCTATAATGTGTCGGAAAAAAGGATTTCCATACATGCTTAATTTGCATCAGATCAAAATTTATCAACAAGTAATGTTGATATTTTTACGAAAATTCGAGTCTATGTTGAAGATATTTGAGGGGTTTTGGTCATTGAGTCAAGCTTTCTAGCTCGTCCTCATCATCCAACAATGCCTCCAATAACTCTAGAGTATTAGAGGAAGTGAGGTATAAGATCGAGGAATTGAGGACAAGTCAGTATGAGTTAGAGGTTCAAGTGGTGCAATGAGCAAACATGGAGATACGATTGAAATAACAAAAACAACAGCAAGAAGAGTTTAGGAGAGGGACATGCAACTCCAAATGCATATGCTTATGCAACAATTCATACCTCCAAACAACTAATTTACATTATACAAATTGTACAATTATTTCTGTATAATGAACACGATTGTTTTATTTATTTAGTTCGCACTTATGAGACTACTTTTATATTTATTAAACAAATTGTAATGTATTTTTCAAGATCTTATGTATATGTATTTGGTCTTTCATTATTTTGGATAAAATCAAATTTCTACTATTCAAATGACCAAGACCCATTTGAACATAGTCAGCCAAATCATTCGAATGGTTACACAAAACATTCAAATGTAATCCGTGATCATAGTTTGAACGCAATATGATGACTTCGAACATGACATCTATGTTGGTCAAAGACTACATTTCACATTCAAACATCATCTCCTACTATATCGTGCAAACGTATCATAATCCGATCGAACACTAGACGTAATGTGTTCGAACATAGCTGTATGTTTGACCACTAAATTTAACATTCGAAAGTTTTTCCATGTCAATACATTTGAACAAATTTTTTTTGGTCAACCACTCACCCCAATGCATTCAAACATACTTCACGATCGAACATAATGATTTGCCCATTCAATAGTATATCTGGGATGAAATTTAATCATCCCAAAAAAAGTTTTCGTTCAAATGCTACCGAACAGTTTTGTCAAATTTTGTCTCAAAAAAATTTTGAAACAAAATTTAAATTCCGTCCCAAAAAACCTTTTAAGACAGTAATATTGGGACGACTTGGGGACGATTTTTTTTTCATCTCAAAAAATATTTTGGGATGAAATCGGAATTGTTTTAGATGAAAATTTTTGCCCAAAATCCCTCTTTTATTGCAGTGGTAGCTAATCATTTTTGGTCCATAGATTGTTTTAGAGTAGTGAATGAAATGAAAACAAAATAATGGGGTTTAAAAGACTCTTGTCCCCATGCCAAAAATTTTAATTTGAATATTAATACTATAAAATGGAAAATTTTAAAATCAAGATGTCCTGTAAAATGCGTTTTTACATCTTTTAACTAGAATTTGCCACATCAACTTTTTCATCATAACTAAAATACACCGTCCACGCATATTAAAAACTTTTTAAACTTTTTCTTTGCAAAAGGAAAACTAATGGTGGATGCTGACCACTAAAGTGGGAACTAGATTCAAACAATCAGCTATCGAATTTTAGCCAACTTTGGAGGTTCATTATTGCATTTTCAAAAAATTGATTTGGTGTGATTTAGTTTATTGTAAAACTAGTAGAATTATGAGGTGGTGGTATGTGATTGAAGGGTGTAAACACCACATTTATACCACATCCTAACCGAAAATGTAACAAAAAGCTCATATGTGTAGCAATATATGTTGGCCTGTGCAGAAAAACTGTGAACCTGGTCCGCCCAAACGACTCGCCTGATAAAACCAGTTTGGACTGACTTTTGGATCAAACTCGTTAAACATTGGTTCCAACCCAAGCAATCCATCTCACATTTAAACTTAAGCTTGTAAGAGATCAAACCCTAGCCGCTAGCCTTTCCCACTCTCTTCGTCATCTCATTGCGCCTCTGTTCGTCATCTTCATCGTCTTCATTGAATCTGGTGCAGAATTTCTCTGTCTGCAACCCATATCACATATCATTCTAGAATGGAATACCATATTCCAACAAATCATGCAAATGAATTTCCGAGACTGAAGAATCCTAGTTCGAAGTTCTCACCCTCTGGTTTCATAGTTTGGCTATCTTTTATGGATTGGCCTTGTGTGATTAAATTGGCTGCATGACAAAACAATGAAAGAAAATAGGAAATGAAAGAGAACAACAACAGAAAGACACCAACTTGGTTTGTAGTCGTTATGCCGATCTCACAATGGAGACTCATCTCCTACTATGAAATCCAAGGTAAATGGTCTCTAATATCAACGGAACATTCTCAATGGCTATCCTTTTTCGCCATTCTTTGTCCGAATATGATGTCGAGCAAACAACCACGACTTGAAAAGCTTGCAAAAACATGCATTGACCATCCGGAGTGATACTGATTGCTGATGGGTAAAGGCAGATGGGTTAGGTGAAGGCCATAGACTGTTCAATCTTCAATCCCACATGCCTTTTACACGTTTCCCTTTTTCTTAAAGTTGGTAAGAAAAAAAAACAATAAAGTTTACCCGACCCGTATTCATCAAGTCAGGTTGGCCCGCCCATTGTTGGGTCGGGTCGGGTCGGCCACAAAACCTCTATGGGCTGGTCGAGTTGCGGGCCTAAATATATGTATATAACCTATTTATGGATTTATCATTTATTTGCTTCCAACCCTAGAGTTAGTATAATAATGTAAGACTTTTCTAATCTGTAGTTTCTCATACATGGTTTTGTTCTATCTTTTTCTTTTCAACATCCCATGCTTAATATGTCTATACATCAATTTCACTTGGGAAAATTTGTAAGAGGTTTTGACATGAACAAAATTCTATTAATATTTTATGTTAAACTTTTAATAGAATTTGGTGTGTTAATAAATGAATTCGAAAATAATTTCTGTTTTTTTTTTCAACAAACGAAATTTTAGAGGGCACTAAGACCACTCCCAATGGATGCTCTATAATATATTTTTCTTTAAAATATAAATAAATTCTCTCAAAACTGCCCTCTATTGTATCTTGTATTTTAAAGGCACTTTACATTCTGCTATAGGGAACCCGCTAGATACGGAGGAAGTTGTTCATCATTTTAAACGTTTTTAATTCATTTCTCTCTCCTCGTATTGATTTTTCCCATTTCTTCAAATTACCTTTATTCTTATTTCAGACCCTCTCTCTCTCTCTCTCTCTCTCTCTCTCTCTCTCTCCCTCCCTGGCTTGGTGCCATAGATAGAACTAGAAGCTAAAGGCACCATCTTCCTTGACTACGCTCGTCAACTCCATCACCAATCAAGGTCGTCTTCTGCTTCAAGCTTTGCTCTAACGACTGAGGTAAACATTAGAAATTATTTTCTTTTAGCGTGTACCGATTCAGAGTAATCTATGGGTGAAATACTTTAGCTTTTGGGGAATCTCTCTCTCTCTCTCTCTCTCTCTCTCCAAAATGCATGAAAGCACAAATTTTTTCTTCTTAGAATATGGGTCTAGGAGTTTGCGTGGGTACATGATTGTGGGATTTTATAGCATATGGGTCTAGGAGTTTGCATCTAGGGATGTTTGCGTCTAGGGAGAGAGTTTGCAGTACCAAATCCGTTGTAAATATTTTTAGAGTTTGCTTGTAGGGTGAGGTCAGGTGACCTTCCATTTAAGCATTGATGGTGCCCTTTTCTGTGTTTGAGTTTTTTTCCGCGTTTTGGATTGCCCCTGAAAGGGGGTGTTTGGTTGTCATAACCTTAAAAAAAATTACAATGGAGTTCATTGAAGTAGTTTATCACCCCTTAAATTGAGGTCTTTCTTGTTAAGATGTTTATCACCACTTAAATTTAGCAAAGTTTCTGTGGTCATATCAGGATTACCAATTCTGTCTACACTTGCAAGTTTGGATGCTAACCTAAAATTCAGTTTACAAATTGATTGGAGTTTGTTTGTAGTCAAGTTTTGACCCTGATATTGCTTAATTTGTTTAGGGTAGTAAGATTAATAGTCTAGGTGTGTGTCGAATAATTCTTTTTGAATCTTTTTATATAAATAAATATCATAAAGGAGTTTCCAAATGTTATATTTGTCATAAAAGAGCTAATTTAGGTAATGTAAGGGGTGAGCTAAATTTAAGGTATTTTTATTTTTGTGGTTAAAGAGCTAATTTAGCGTCACGGAAGTTTCTCGGGACTCTCCTCTAATTGTTATATAAATGTTGTGGAATTACCTATGTTTTAACATGATTGTAGAAGTGCCATATTGTCAATGCTCACACATGCATATATAAAGCGTTTCCATGTCCTATAGGATGATTTGTTGTTGTGCCCTTTTTGCTCTTTTATGGAAATAAAAGTGGTTGGTTCAATAGGATTGTATGTTTTTTAATAGAAGTGGATACAATATAGATGAGGCACTCCGCACTATCGTAACAAAAATTGTTGGCTTAGTGAAATTTATTGAAGTTAAATAACACATATCCATGCTTAACAGTACTCAATATACTCTCTTATTATTTGTTCAGTCAATTTATATTTTGGTGACGCCATTTACTAACATAGAAGGAAATATACCTAAACTAAAGCCTAAGTTTTTCCTGAAACTTAGTTTATATATCCAAGTACTAGCAACATTCTTGTAATAAACTTCCTTTTTTTTTTCTCCACCACTAACCTGGCCTGTTACCATCCCCATTTGATAAGACGTGTAACAAAGAATGTCTGACTTTGTTTAAGTATTTATCAAAACAAGTGGTACTTATCAAAATTTAGAATTTCACAAATCTTTTAATTGAATTTGATTGAGTTCCATGATCCCATTTTTTTTATTTTTTTTCTTTTTTACCTTTAAAGGATGGATTCACAACTCCATGGAGTTCATTCCTTCACTACCCTCTTATAGGTTGGGGAAGAAAGCTACAATGACTACCTCCTCACATCTTTGAATGACTTAGAATCCCAAGTTACTCCTCCCAACTCAAATCAAGCGACTGCTAGAAAAACAAAATCTAGACAAGGAAACTTTAGTCCAGAAGAGGACAACTTACTAGTGTCAGCTTGGCTTAATACTAGTTTGGACCCGATCAATAGGGTTGATCAATCTAAACATTCATTTTGGGTCTAGAGTACATGAATATTATGAAAACAAAAAACAAAAGATTCACATCTTGTGAATGTAGTTCTAGCTCTCTCAAAAATAGATGGTCAACTAGCCAACATGCTACAAATAAGTTTTGTGGGGCCTTAGCTCAAATCGAAGGAAGGTCTCCAAGTGGAGTTACAAAGTAAGATAAGGTGCATAAACAATATCTTTTAATTTCATCGTTTAAATGACATTGTATTATATATATTTCACATCTCATTTACTAATTTTTAAGATTAAGCAAGCAAAAGAGCTCTATCGAAGTAACTAGTCCACAACTTTCAACTAACTTCATTGTTGGACTATTCTAAGGCACCATCCAAAATGGAAACAGACTGTGGCTGAAGGCACAGTGAAAACTAAGAGAAGGTCAGTAACCCCAAATGCTCGTGTGCCAGAGTTTACAATCCTAGATGAAGACACCATATCTCCATCTATATATGTGAATTTGGAGAGACCCATTGGAAAGAAGGCTAAAAAGAAGCGAAAGAGACAAGATAGTACATCTTCCAATCTTGCTGATTTGGTGACTGAAATGAGAGAGGAGAAGAAGAGAATAAATGTTGAGAAGGGAGAAGATAGGAATGAGATTATCTGCCTTACAAAAAAGAGGCTTGATTTGGATCAACGGAGAGAAGATAAGGAAATTTTGAGGATGGACAACTCAAGTTTGCCAACAATGCAGCAAGAGTATTTCCATAGCCTCCAATTGGAAATACTTGAGAAGCAAAGGTCTACAAAACCATGACTAGGCTTGGTATGGGTTGCAAATGAACATTTTTTGAAAGGTAACAATGTAGCCACTTTTAGGAATGCTCCTTTGATAGTTTTTTGTATAGAACACAGCAGAAATCTAAAGCCACAATTGCAGCCACATTTGGAAGTTCTACTTTAATAGTTTTTTGTATAGAACACAACATAAACCTGAAGCAACAATGCAGCCACATTTGGGAATGCTCCTTTGATAGTTTTTTTTTTTTTTTTTGTATAGAACACAGCACAATTCGCACACTAAACTGTCTTAATAGTCTAATGTGTTCTTTATTGGCGAAATTATGATGGTGGCACGCTAAACTATGAGTTCTTAGGGGAACTAAAGTGTTGTTGTGAATGATTTGAGGGTATTATGTGAATGAATGAGCATGAATGAGTATTATGTGAATGAATGAGTTGCTTCGTGTGTTATGTGGATTATGGAATGAATATTACTTGGATGAATGAGTTGCTTTGTGAGCTTCTTAATGGCTGCTTCACTCTATTTGTGCAAATTTCACTCTAACTTTGATAGAATATGGATAGGCTCTATGGGGTCAACTTGCATGCTTATTCTTTGTCTTAGTTTACTTAGTTCTTCATATACTCAAGTGTTGGAGTAAATGTCCTATTTCTACTACATAGAAATGTTATAATGTATAGCATTTTTCTAGTAAAATGTAGCATTCTCCTTTCCTAAATTTCTAGGATAATGTCATAATGTATAGCATTTTTAGTTTCTACTCATCTAGGCAAATGTCATAGAATGAATACAATCCTCCTATTTTGAAACTTGTGATTTAGTAGGTGGGAAAAATAGGAGTAGTTGTATGTGATCCACCCAAGTGATTTAAATTTTTAATCATGCTACTGCACAGTCTACATTTGCAATTTTGGTTTGGATAATTTTGACTACAAAGAGTCCAGTGTTGGTTAAATACAAAATGTATGTTGAATGTATCCAAAGTAGTATTGTGATAACCAAGATTTAAGCTAAGCCTCTTAGTTTATTTTTGGTGTATTATTTTGGGTCAAGCAAGGCGGAGTAACCCAATTAGAAATCAGGTTTGGTACACTAGGCATATAAGGCCTCGACGAAGGCCCAAATCCATGAGTGATTCGGGCTCTATAGGAGAATTAGGGTTTGAAGCCCAATAGAACTAGGACACACACCCAACCTAATTCTTTGGACACCGCATGTCATCCAATGGAACCTACAACTAGGACTTATTGAATCTGGATTGAATTGAGGGAAGACAGGTGAGAGAGTTAGGGTTTTGGTCTTACATGCCTACCCTAAAAGATCACCCACCTTCTTGCCATGTGTCGTGCATGCAAGAAGACTTGCTTGTAAGAAGAGATATTGTGACACTTGTTACAAGTAAAGAGAGGTTTCTATAAGGGAAATGATGAGGTTATGGAAAGTGGAGCCTAGGGAAGACCAAGGGACAAGGCACGACAACCATGAAAGAGATAGGGTTTCAGTTTCTTGAAGAAGTTGTCATGTGTCATGCATGCAAGGTAGAAGATGAAGGGTTTTCCTTTGGGAAGGGGCGAAATCTACATCGGAGGTGGAGAGCCACGCACTTAAGGGTTCTAGAAGAATATTGATAGGAAACTCATGAGATGGACGGCACTAGGAAAGGGTGCATGCCACCCACATTGCCCTTTCTCCAAGACTTTGGGAAGATGAAAGATCACCTTGGGAGTTGAAGGGTTTCGGCAGCCAACTACACCCACACACACTTCACTTGCCACTTAGCAAGCATGCACATGGATAGAGCTTCAAGAAGGATTTAGGGTTTCAAAATTTACCCTTTTACCACTAGATACAATGGAAATAGACACTTGAAGAATGGCAAAGAAGGAACTAGGGTTTTGGTTTGGAGGACTTACACGCCACTTGTCCAAAAGATTGACTTTTGCTTCCAACACAATCTAATGATGGGAGAAGGGGAAGAATCACATGGTGGTTATGTCATTTAACATCCATGCGCCAAGTTTCAGTTTTTCTAGAAGGGGAGATTATCCCTATAAGAAGGGGGAGCCGAAAGGCCAAGAGTCTTTTTAGTTTTTTTTTTTTTAAGAAAAGTCTAGAGATTTTGGTCACTCACTTTCTCTCTATTCTCTACCATTTTCTCTTCACCCAAACACCATTCACGCCACCCTCCATCCACTCAAGCTTGGTTCTAAGTGTTTGCAAGACTAGAGCCATCTTTCACCAAGGGAAAGCCACAAGCTTGCTTATTTTATTGGATGTTGGATTTTTGTAAGTAAACCTCTAACTTACTCTCGGATATTCTATGTATATGTTATGTAAATTTTTTTTTTTTTTTTTTTTGAGAAATATGCTTCATTGCATTCATTCATAAAAGAAGTTACAACTGCGACTTAACAAGACAGAAAAACCTGACTATAAGCCAACTAACGCAACTGCTCAGGAGCTTCCCCGCACACTAGGTAACGGACATTGTCTTAACTTCCGACAAGCTCTGTAAAACTAGAGACGGGTGACCCCTCCAACCTCCAAGGAGGCAGAATACGGGAGACAACTGCTATGAACAAACAGTCCAATAGCATATAACTACACTAAACCTAAAAACCAACAAACCAATGAAACAAAACCAACAAAAGCAACCCAACCACAAGCACGACATGAGTTCTAGCAGCACATCCTCCTCAGGCAATTGGCATCACAAGCCCCAACGAGACGAGCACCCAGCTTGCGTATGGACCACAGCAACCTCCACAGCGGAGGCCGGCCGTACGACCACCGGCCATAACATCGCCCGCCACTCACAGCTCTTTGCCTCAGATTGAGCCCCCACAAAAACTCATCACCACACCGTGGACTTCACAAGAAAGCTAACAGAACAACAAAAACAAACTAAACCACGGCGGCAAAGGCCGTGCAAAACATAGACACAAAAACCAACACCAAAAATAGAGAAATAGAACCCACACCGGCGACACCAAACAACAGCGGCAGAGACCAAGCAAAAATAGAAAACCGGACGCCGAACAAAAAAATGGAAAAACAGAGCACAAACAGCCGTCAAAAGAGGCCGAGCTCAACTCAAAAACAAACTCTAGGAGGAAAACCGCCGATTGGAAACTGAAGAACTGGAGTCTGAGGATCTGAAGAAGCCGAGAAACTCATCTGCAGGTGGGCCCTTGGTGGCACGTGACAGCCACACGCCGCAAAAGCCGAGACTTCGACCCGCTCGTGCTGGCAACACCCCACTCCGATTGGCACCACGTTCGGTGGGCTTGTAGATCGGCACCTGACCAACACCCTTGGAGGGGTGTGTGTGATGGTCGGTGGCTGGACAGACCGGAGAGGCATCCTCCCTTATTGACCTGAAAAAACCAAAGAGAAGAAAAAAAGACCACAAACAGAGAAAAGGGAGGGGAGGGGAGAGCGAAGCTCCCCCCCCCCCCCCCCCCGGGTCGAGCGGCTCTGGGTTGGGGGGTTAGAGAGGTTTCAGAGAGAAGGGAAAGCAGAGAGCGGCTCTCTCTCTCTCCCACATATGTTATGTAAACTTGTTTGTTTGTTTGTATGTTTGTATTTGAGGTGATGCTACTTTATCATGTCTTATATTCGGTTAATTAAGTGTTTGTCTACCATGTTATTGGATTGGTTTGTTGTTATTTGATTCATATCATGAAAATGAGATGTGATGCCACATCTAGGGTTCAGACTTACATGCTTCAATATGTTTATGAATACTTGATGCATAACCAAATCCATTAGAGGTTCAAGTCCATGAAATACTTACTTTTCCATAATTATACTCACATGTATGATTCGGTTATATATGTATGTTTATTGGTAATATTCCACCAAATGCATTAGAAGATTCTAAGTTCAAGAAAAGATTGTATATTATGTATTTCAATTGTTGACATGTTTCAACCATGACTATGAATGATGTGTTATCAATAGGTGTTTGAAGTTCTAAGTGTATAAAATGAATATCCATGCATAATAGGGTTTGCATGTTTCAGCGATGCATAGTACATGTGAAGGTATAAATGTTTTGTTCCTTATTTGTTGTTCGAATATTTTCAAATATTCATTAAGAACATGGTCACATGTTCTAATATTTTCAAGCCATAACGCAGAATGTATATGGTTGTGCATGATTACATGAGGCATGGTTTGTGTTAAGTCTCAACATGCATGAGTACATGTTTTATGAAAGTACAAGGTGTCATAGTCCATGTCACATGCATTGGGTTTGTGAAATTATTTATAAGTAGAAAAGAGTTGTTTAAAGTTTTGTCACGATCTCATATGCTAGGATGGGGAAATGCCCTAGTAGAACTCCTATGTCCACTCAGGAGTGTTTAAAATAAACTGGTAACCCCTAGATCAACAAAGTATAGTCGACAGGCCTCAAATGGTTTCTAAAAGGAAAGGATACCGGAGTGGAATTGCACCTAAAGCTAGTGGGTGTCATATGGTGAAGGCAAAAAGGCAAAATGCCTTATTAAGTATGATTAAGAATAAGATGTAGTCACCTAGGTCAAAGTGAGCCAACGGTTGATGCGATAACTAGTAGGAAACACACGGTGCATATGGGAGCCGTGAGGTATCCAATCATATGTTTAAAGTCAAGAATAAGGCCTTGAGCTCAAAGATATGCTATGCTATGATATATGAATAAGAACCCGAGCTCATATGTATGTTTAATGTTCAAGAACAAAATGACGAAAATATATTTTATGAAAAAGTTATAAAAGCTCTGTTACACACTGCGTTTTCAAAAGTCAAAGTGCATAAATAAAAGTTCATGTCCATGCATTCATTTTGTATATTTATGATATCTGTTGTACGTTATTTCTTTACTTACTGAGATTTCTCAAAATCTCACTGTGGTAGTTTCCACTACCATTCCCTCACCCGAAATGGTAGAAATTGAAACAGGATCCCAAAAAGAAAAACATGGGGAAGTGCAAGAGACCAGCTCCCCAGATACCTAAGGAGACCCCAAGGAGCCCCATAAGCTCATCGGAGCCATCCATTTTGGAGAGGTTGGAGGCCGCTAACCAGTTTATTATTGAAGTTTTGTAGCTCTTCGAGGAGCTAAAGAGGATCTTGAACCAAGACAAGGCCAAGTAGGAATGGCCTAGCAAGAAGACATTTTGCGATGGACCATTAAGGTTTAGAAAAAGGAAGAATGTTTTTTACAGTAAAATGATGGTCCTATGTTTTGGGAATCTTTTTGAAACAATTACGTTTTATGGAAGATTTTATGAAATCTGATATTTTGGAATATTTTGCTTCGGTACCATAATATCTATTTTACCATTTGACTTAAGTAGAATTTCCGCTGTAATTTACTGCAAACTGCTAGATTAATAGGTGCATTGCATTTGTATGAGGGGTATATAGCCTTGTGTTACATGTCCCAATGCTTCAGTCACCGTCCAATCCCAAATGAGGGCTAGGGGTGTCACAAGTATATATATATACCATTTGATACTTTTTTTTATAAGGATTAGATACTCACCAAGCCAAACTTTTAGTATCTACTGTCTTAATAGTCTAAAGGCAGGTTGGTGCATGAAGTACTATGTAATAAACCGTGCAAAATTGAAATTGAGTCTCACATATCACTTATTTAATAAAATGACAAGTGGACCGTACTAGAAATTAAATAACATAGCCAAACATGCATATATAGTTTTTCCAAGTTAAGGTTACATCTTGTACAAAACAAGAATATAACATTAGGCTAAATATAGTGAAATGTAAAATACAAGTACTTAATATTGACTATATTTGCCATAAATATTCAATAAGATCCGATTGGAGTTAAGAATGAAGTCCTCGATCTCGAATGTGATGATAACGTTGAATGAGGTTTACAAATTCATCTGTATGCTCATAGGACACTGGCTCTTGGGATATTTCATCGTTTTGTTTATAAACGAAGACTTCTACTCAAATATAAGAATGCCGCACATCTTCTACGATCATATTATGCAAAATTATGTATGCCATCCTAATTTCCTTTAGCGTTTGTCGATCATAAAATCGTGCAGGTCCGTGTACAATTGCAAATCGAGCTTGAAGCACTCTAAATGCCCATTTTACATCTTTTCTTGCTGATTCTTGAGCTACAGCAAAACGATTTTTTATGTCCATATGGAGTATGAATGGTTTTGAAAAATGTCGACCACGAAGGATATATACCATTAGCAAGATAATATCTCATTGAGTAGTCATTTCCATTTATTGAGTAGTTGACTAGGGGTGAAAACAGTTACCTTTAGTTTGGTTTTTGGGAAATACCGAAAACCAACCGATATTCAATAAAAATTGGCCGGTAAAGGGGGAGGAAACCAGCGACGTCGGTTTTGGCATGATCCAGGTCGGTCTTCAGTGTCCCATTGGCGTCGCGAGTGGCTGGAAATTGAGAAATGGAGAATCGGATATGCGAATCATGAAGAAAGAGAAATGGCTCGCTGTGTGAATCGTGACTTTACAATGAGAGAGAGAGAGAGAGAGAGAGAGAGAGAGAGAGAGAATCATGAGGAAGAATAAGAGAATGGGGGATTAAACCTAAATTAAATGACGTCGTTTGGTGTATTAAACCAAACAAAGTCGTTTCATTCTTAATTTTTTCAGACCAAAATGTTTAAAACAAACGGCATCATTTTATGTAAAATATATATAAAAAAATATAAGGTATATATTCGGTCAGTTTAGCAGTCCGGTCCAGCCTCAAACCAGGACCGAACCAGTTGATACTGGTTTTGACTTAATTCTACTGTCGACCAACCAGTTCTACGTCGGTTCTGTGCTCCTGCAGTTGGTTTGAGTTGGTCCCAGTCGGTTTTACGGCTTCTTGTACAACCTTATAGTTGACCTTCGAAGCATGTCCTTCAGCGAGCTCTCTAAAAACATAAGAATATTTTAAGACATTAATATCATTATGAGAGCTTGCTAATTTAAAAAATCCATGCCATATCCAAAGGTCCTATGACGCTATAGCTTCTAAAATTATCGTTGGTTCATGAATGTGACAACAATACATTCCTTTCCATGCACTTGAACAATTTTTTCAATTCCAATACATGCAATCAATACTCCTTAACATCCCAGGAAACACATGACTTTCTCAAATTGTGAGCAATCTAGCAATATTGCTGTCGCTTGGTAATCTTAAGTACTCGTTGAGAAAATGCTAATGACAACCTTAACAAATTTCTCCACTTCTATATTTTCTGCAATCCTTAAGTATTCATTCACAAAATCACAAAATACTTCATTAGCTAATATTCTCATCACAGCAGTTGTTTTTTGAATGGAGGAATGCCGAAGTCTTCTAGCAACATCTTTTCTTTGGATAAAGTATGGTTCGTATGCTTCGACTGTAGCTTGAATACACAAGAAAAGATAGCATTGCATTCGGAACCTCTTACGAAATAGATTCAGAGGATATATGGGTGATTCAGCAAAATAATCCGTGAAAAAGCATTGATGGCCTTCAAACAAATTTCCTTGAATGAATATACAACACAGAATAGAATTACGACGCAATATGGAGCCTCTTTCATTACCCAAATGTTCTTCTTACATAACAAGAACTAAATTTTTCCAACTCCTCGTCAGATGACGAAGAGTCAAATACCTCAATGACGGGATCGACAACAACTATTAGAAAGAAGAACTCAAAGAATTGAATAAAGAAATGGAAATGAAGATGTTGGTGAAACTTTATGAAGAAATTGTGTTATTTATTGTTAAAGTTTTGAGAAAACTAAATGTATATTCTTATAATATACTAAAGAATATATTAAAAATATTCTTTCATAATTATCGAAAACGGATATTCAAGGAATATACAATAAAGTATCTTAAGAATATTCTTTTACAATTATCGAGAATGGATATTCTCATAATATACTTTGAGAATATTTTCATTATCTAATCTATTCTTTTTATTATTTGAATTAATTTATATTTTGGTTTAGCTTATAAATTTAGATTAATTTAAAATAGAATATAATTATATAATATTGTATATGGTGAGATATTACAAATATCAAAAGATATGATAATATTATTTGTAGTTAGAGACAATATTTAAAATTAATAAAAAAGATTAAAAAGTATAATATTTAAATGATACGAAAAAAATAGATAAGTTGATATATGGTATAATGTAAAAGTTAATATATAAAATAGAAAAAGTAAATTTTAATAATATATTTTAAAAAATAATATAAAAAATCTATTGAGGGTACTCTAAAAAGCCAGATACCAATTGAGTATAAGGGTGATTGTAGTGTACATGCTTTTATGGAAAGGAAAAGTAACGTTAAGTAGAAATTCTAAACAGATAAATATTATACAGTTATTTTGTAAAAGTATAGTTCTCACTAAAAAAAAAAAAAAAAATTCTTTATACTTTTTATAATACTCTTTTTTTATATATAAAAATGAATTAAATAATATTTATCTATTTAAAATTTGTAAAAAAAAAAAAAAAAAAAGGGAAAGCCATTATTTTCAAACCACATAAATATATGATGAACGTGATAATTCCATATCCATGCTTCCCCACTTGTACAGATATGGGCCCACAGAAAAGATATGAGACTGAAGATGAATAAACGTAATGGCCGTAGGAGTCATTCATTGATTGTGTGGACTATTCCAATTCTTGTACGTAGAGATTGTGGACTATTATCAATCATTAATAATTACATATGTCACATTAATGGAATTTAGAGGAAGATTTAGTTGAACATTATTTAATGATGATGGTGATGGAGACCGACTAAGCCTGCATAATGGGCTACCACCTCGAACCCTTTGATTGACTCAGGCTTTTCATTCAAAGTTACATTGTGGGCGGCTCACCTACACAATTAATGGTGAGATCGTCATAACTAGCTGATTGGTAATAACATTATTTTAAGATTTCTTAAGGTTTTTACGAGATTTAGAGCGTGAGGGGAATTTAGATTGTTTATTGTTGATGTATTTTTCGGTTATGGCTAGAGTTTAATAATACAGTTAAATGGTTTATAACATTGGCAATGGATTCACAATTGTTCAATGTAAGTTTAAAATTTTGAAGTTAAAATTTATTTCTCTCTATATTAGACTAATCATATATAGAAAGTTTAAAATTTTATCTACAGTAAATTTCAGTTCCTCACTATATTTGACGAGCTCTTGTTCAAATATCAAAATCATATTTTATTATTTTATATTTAAGTCCGACACTCACACTCAGGCTTTTCTCTTGTATAAAGACCAAAACTACATAAAAAGTTTCCTTCCCTTGTTTACAATCACATGAAGGGATATTTCTTTTTCTTTTTTTCTTTTTTTTACAATTTTCTACTATAATAGGGATATATTTATTGTAAAAATGTCAACTATTTTTTATAATTTTCTAATATAACAGGGATATATTTATTGTGAAAACTTGGATATTCTATGAAAAAATATTTCTAAAATAATAATTTTATTTTTTAATAAAGTTATTAATTAATATATAAAATGTATTTGTAAAATATTAGAAAACAATTATCAAATATTATTAAAATATATAATATTATATTATTATTTGAAATTTAAGCTAGCTAGTTCAATGTGGACTAGTCTAGCTAAGAGTTCATATTATAGCAAAAAAATCACATTGGAGTTCCATTTTAAACTTGGCAATGGCTAGCCTATTGCCACTGCTCTAAGGATGGTTCGGATATTGATATGGTGCACATGTGCTTATCTATGAAATAAATAAGGCATATAAAATATAAATAAAGAGGGTTACAAAGATTTACAAAATTCGATAAAAATGTCTATATCCACATGTCAGGTTGTTTGGGAGAAAATTTTACTATATTTAGATGAGGTTTTCATAGTGAGTTGTGATAAGATAAGTTGAAAGAAAAGTTAAAAATTGAATTAAATATTGTTAGAATATTATTTTTTAATATTCTTATTATTTAGGAATTTGAAAAAATTGAATTGTTTATTATATTTTACATAGAAATTTGAGAAAGTTGTAATGATTAGATGAGATGAGTTGAAACTATCTTTGTATCAAAACCTAGCTTAATTAAAAACCATCTTTTTAATGGTTTTAGGGTATCTCATGACCTCACATTGCTCTCAATACAATAGAAGAGATTTAGAGTTTCCGAGATGTTGAAGAAAAAATGAGTTTTGTAAATATCCTTTCCTTTTATAGAGGTTCATTTCTTATTTAGAGTAATTGAGTCATATTTTTTTTTGAAATAGTTGAGCCTTACTTTCTTAAGTCACTCTCACCTTTTTGTATTAAGAGCTACTAAAGACACAAAAGGATCTCATAAAGGGATCCCACATACTGATCTGACATACTATCAGTGTGTGGGATCCCTCCACCATAGCACCGTCGTACGATGTCCCCACGCCATGGGACCACCATCACCAAGCTCCCCTTCCTCCGGCGACCACCCCATGTTCATCCAACCATCATCGAAGTCCCCCTGGCAGCAGCCCCCTTCTCCCCGCAAGACCCTCTCTCGAATGAGTCTCCATGATTTCTCCACCGTAGTGCCGTCGTACACCGTCCCCATGCCACCGAACCACCACCATAGAGCTCCCCTTCCTCCAATGACCACCCCATACTTATCCAGCCATTGTCAAAGCCCCCCCGGCGGACGGCAGCCCCCTTCTCCCCGCAAGACCCTATCTCGAATGGGTCTCTATGGTTTCTCCACCATAGCGCCGTCGTACTCAATCCCCACACCATCGAGCTCCCCTTCGACCAACCCATGCTCTTCCAACGAATGTTGAAGCCACCCATGCTCTTCATGGCCGACATGGGAGAGAAGGCACGGGGGGAGAGGGAGAAAAAAAAAATTGGGGGGGAAAGAAAGGTAGAGGAAAAAAAATAGGGGAAACATGGCACACTCCTACTGTGCCACGTCTGTGTGTGGAATCCCTTTGTATTTAAAGTGTTTTCATTTTGTATTTGAGCAACCCTCTTTTAATTTTATCTCTTCTTTGTCTTATCTCTTTCTTTATTTTTGATAATTGGCTTCTAATGAGCTAGTTCAGTTCACTTCATATCCAACATTTGTAATTATTTTTTTCAAGATTTCTTTTTTATATATAAATCAAATTGATTGATATAAAATGTGAATCTCATAGAATTTCTCTGTAGGTCTACATATGTTGAATATCAATCCATTGATTGCGAAAAGAATTTTTGATGTATAGTTATACAAAATCTTAGTCCATGGGAGAGATCATATATATATTTGAAATGGATACTATAATAATTAATTAATTGTGGATGCTTGTGTGAATTTCATTAGCTTGAAATGGAGTATTTCATATAGCATTTAATGCATAATAAATCTTGTAAAATTCATTTCGTATGTTTATTTTTCTCTGTATGTTTTGCATTAGAATGGAAGTATAATGTACCGAATAAAGTACTAGAACAGAAAATTCCTACCCAAATGGCCGAAATATAATGGAATTTAAAACTATGGTCTAGAGTCTAGACACTTTACCATAAATAGCAAATAGTGAGTAGGCCATTATTCTTTTGACCCATTCCAATACATTTTGGTCATTCTGGACAAATTCCAGCCATTTCAACCCTTATTCCATTTCGGATTGTTTTTGTAATTTTCTTTTACTTAAATGGTATTTTTGTAAATTTTTAATTTAAATAGTATTTAATTAATTCTACAATATAAAATGTATTTATATAATTTTAATTTTTTTGTAACTTTAAATATGTCCTTTCATTCTTTTTTTTTTAAATATCATTATTTTTAATAATTTTTCTATTCTTTTTTTTCTTTGTCTATATTTCAACTCAAGTTTATAATTTTTTCAACCTATATTCATCTCATAAATCTTTAAGCATTGGACCAACAAGGAAGTCGGTCCCTTTGATTAGTCTATTTGGATCAGGCCTGGGCCTACCTATCTTAACAGTTCCTCCCCATTTTCGAATCCAATTAGCTCTCTTGGTCGAAATCTCGAGAATCATCACCGAGTCTTCTTGTTATTGATCATTCATTGATTCATCAGTTACCCTCTATTCTCGAGTCCAATCAACAACCCCTGTATACACCAGCTATTCTTGTTCTTAAGCATCATGTAGCATATCATGCGGGATCCCCTTTGAAACCATATATTGAGGAAGAGAGGTCCTCATTACCAGCTGGTTGGAGGTAATTGGATAGACGTCTCTTAAATTCTTAATGGAACTCTAGTAAGAGTGGGAGACAGATACGTGTATAAAATGGGCCATAGCATTTAATAGACATTGAATACTACGTGAGAAATTCAGATAACTAAAAATTATAGAGAAATGTTATCATCACAAAAGAAATCTTATAAAAATAAAATTATAAATTGATATAATTTCGCATGATACGTTAGATATATTTTATAATAAAAAAAAGTTTTACAATCTAATATAGCATATTAAGACACGTCAGTTTGTAAGTTTTCTTTTATATAATTTTTATAATCAAAGCATTTTACCAAATTATATAGAATCCACTTAATGTATCTATTTATTTTTTAAAAAATTTTATATGCAGTAACTTTTACGTATTTATTTGTGCACTCTATTAATGTGATTGACAATATCACTTTTTTTAATATAAAATAATTATTTTAATCAATTATATTAGTAAAATGTGTAAAAAATACATAAAAGTAACTTAATATAATAGAATTCTTATTTCTCTCCCTGGACCCTAATCTTGTTGACGGGTCGCCGTAAGCCACGTAGAAATTACGTAATTTGTTTTTCAAGGAAAATAGACAACATGAAACTCACATGAAAAGGTAGATGGGCGACTTTAAAGACTATGATAACATTAAATTCTCATTTATTGTTTGATAGCTATATTAATGAATTGGATCGTCATTATTAGCTCTCCTGTAGCTGTAGTAGCACCACCCCATTAAACACACCATCTTGACAATTTGTAGTTGAATGCATTTTTCAGCCATTAATGGTATTCAAACTGAAACCGTCGAGCCGGCCCTTGAGGTAAGAATGACCAAACCGTTCAAAGCAATGAAAAAAAAAAAAAAAAATTCAAAATGGATGGATGCAAATCACAATTTCTTGGCAATGAATTTCCATTTTAAGGTTGGTCCCTAATACTTTTAGACGAAAAATGCTACAATCAAAAAAAGATTTTATAAAAATAAATTTATAAATTAACATAAATTCATATGCTATATTTTCTTTATAATAAAATTGATTTTATAATCTGGTGCAGTACATCAAATTCCATCAGTTTATAAATTTATTTTTATAAAATCTTTTTGTGATTCTTTATATATGTATAGGGTTAATCTTTTCTTTTATTAGGTCCGTTTGTGTGAAATTTATTACTCCCATTTACAGCACAACTTTGTTGTACAATAAAAAAATAAAAAAAGTCTCATCTATTTATTGTGGGAAGCAAGCCAGGTCATGGTGGCTCCATTCTAAACCTAAATTTTCCAAATTCCTTAAGTTATGAGCATGACGCTTCACTCTCATGTACAACAAAGAAGAGAAGCCATCAAGATCAGTATCTACCACGGTCCACGAATTAGAGAATTGTTGGAAATGGGGTAATATGCAAGAAATAGTAGTTTGCAAGTAGAGAAATTATGTTCTTTTATACTAGATTTTGTCATCTTTAATCATATAAAATGATTGACCGTGGTAGATATTTGTAAATACGTAAAAAAATACGTAAATTATATAATAAAAACAATAAATATTTATAACTGATTATTTGTAACGAAAATATTCTTGTTTTAATTAAAAAATAAAAAAAGAAGAAGTTATTTTTACAAAAAATAAATGACTACAAATAAATAATTTTCTTTCCCAACTGGTATTAAATATGATAAATTCAAGATAAATAATTGGATTTGAATAACTGGTACAAAACTCGATTGGATTTGAATTTATCCATACTTTATCTTGGTCAAAAATTGTGCATTAATTCACGTCTGCTAGTTTTTTCGGCTTCCCTGAAAGTGCAATTACACGATTCCCTTTCGCAATAAATATTGATGAGATCCACCAGGGCCCACTTCAATAGTCTAAATATGGATGGATAATCGTATAATGCTTTTATATTTCTTAACGTGGCACAACAAAATATATATTTAAAATAAAATGATTTATAAAAATATAAAAAGATGAAGACTAAAACTCTATATTCCTTTTATTCTTTTATATTTGTGTTTTAATTTTGCTCAATTTTTATAAAAATCATCATGATCTTCGTGGTATATTTCGAATTTTAACGTAAGTGTCACATTTACACCAATTACGTGAGGCATGCACAGTCAGCTTCATAAAATAAAATAAAAATGACTTTTGTTTAATGATTTAGTAAGTGTTTTTTAATAATATTATAAATTTTTTAAAAATATATATTTAAAAATATTAAAAAAAATACATGTAAAAAAATAAGATCAAAAATAAAAATACACATTATAATTAAGGGTGGCTCCCAACGTTAACCCTAGCGCCACCCATACTTAAAATTGCGAAAAATAAAATAAAACTTGAAAAAATGTTAATATTATATATATAAATTGCAAAAGAAGGTCTAAAATATAGTGAAATATATATTATAAAAAATCAGAACGTGCTGTTGACTGTTGAGTGAGGGGACAAAGCCAACAGAACTCCATGGGTTTGCCAGCTAGCATGCGAGGGCAATCTATAAAGGCCACTTTTGTTGGTGGGCAGTTCTTTTTTTATGAATATACAATATATATATATATATATATATATATATATATATATATATACACACACACGCAGGCTCTTCAAATTGCTTTTTTACCATAAATAAGTAAGGTGGTATACTATATTTATCTGCTAATTATATGTATTAGTTTTTTAAAGTTTGATTTTTAAAATAACTCTTTTTCTAGTTTTAGATAATTCTTTAATTTATTCTATCATTTTTTTGGTTAATTTTTATTTTTTAAGTGCATTTTCTAATTTAAGTATGAGTTACGCTTCTATACCCCTAATTTATATGTAACATCTTGCTTCCTATGGTTAATAAATAAGTCATTTTTTTAGAAAATCACGGGAGCTGAAATTTTACTACTGAACTTGACTTAAAAATATTTTCTTTTATTTTTAAAAAAGCAACAAGTATAAAGATTCCTCATAATAAATATATTCGTTTTGAATTAAAATACTGGAATTATAAATGAGAGTGTGCGAAAGTATTAATTAAAATTTCTCAAAATTATAACTTAAAATCTCTGTAATCTATGCCACTGTCACGCCTCTTTGGACTAAATCTCGTCCTCCAGCTTTACCTTGATAAATATTCTTATTTTGAGTGGTTTAAAAACATAAAAACAAACTAAAATTAGTTAATGACTCAATAAGAAATTCATCATAACATAAACATATTTAACATAAGATTTTCATAAAATATTTCATGCTAAACTTTAAATCATGACTGATCATACTGATGCTTATGTGTATGCATGACTGATTTATCTTAATTAACTAACTAATCTGATTTTATCTTACTGATCTGACTAGCCGACACACTTCACCATGTGTGTGAGGTTATGCATCAGCCTCGTGTCTTGCGGTCGCAAGGAGAGCCTCTAATAGTATTATGGTATACTATAGTAGACCACGCTTGAGTCCATGGCTTGCACATCTACCCTAAAACTGTATTGGTATCATGCATCTAAATGACCATCCGATTAAACTGTTCTAATCTTATCTTACATTTGATCTTATGAAAACTTAAGTGTCTTATGTAACATAAAATGCATTAGATGCGTAATAAGTAAATAATTTTAATATGTAGAATGAAACATTTATGAAGTACGTGCTTGCAAATATCATAACATGTGTGGTATGTAATGGGATCTACATATGGCTTTGGGGGGGGGGGGCCATGGCCCTCCCAAAGTTTTTCCAAAATTCAAAATAACCCCTTAATTTTATTTATAATTTCATGTACATATTAATTGGCCAAAAAAAATAAATTATAATTTCCTTATTTTGATATGCTTTTTAGAATTTTGTAAAATTTCCATATATATAGAAATGTCTCACTCTAATTTTTTTTTTCTATAATCCCTTGATTTTGTGTAATTTCTATATATTATCTATTTTTAAGAATGTGCCAAACTCAAATTAAATTAAAACTAAAATTAGAAGAAACAATAAATTATTAACATTAATTCCAAAATTTTTTATTATATAATATTAAATTTCTTAATATAGAATACACAGAGAAAATATCAGAAAAACCATTTAAGATTGATAATTTATATGAAAATTAGTAGAGATAATTTATCCTCTAAACTTCATTGAGTAAAGAAAAGTTTATTTAAAGTCTCAGTTGTAATATTCTATGCTTAATGTAACACCAAAATAGATAGATTGTACATGAAATTTGATAAACTAAATAAAATATTAGGATGAAAAATGGCATTTCAAAAAATCATTTGATAGTTTATATGAAGAAAACAATTTCTAAATATTTCATATTTACAAAAATAATAATGGTTGAATATTATTCTATGAAATATTGTCATCAAAAATCTGAAATAGACATTAAGTTGTGTTTTTAAAGTTTTATTTCTACGTTATTTGAAAAATTATCGATATTTAATTTTATATATATTTTATGATTTTGTAATATTTTTTCACTTTATATATAAAACATCTAGTGTGATAGAAAAGTTGGCCTCCCTTAAAAAAATTGTTAGTTCCGCCACTAGTAGCACGTAAACTCTAGCCTCTAAAGAACTGACTTTAATAATAATATATATAATTAACTAATGAATATTAATTATAATTTATGATCAAACTATTTATCTTTTAGTATTACTTCTTAAAATTTTCAATACAATATCAATCATAATGCCGATTAGGTATCTTAAATTCGGCCGCTACACTTATAGAGATTTTAATATTTAAAAGAAATTAGAGGATATGATGTTCTTAATACTAAACATATTACTTGAATCCCTATAAATTTAATCATAGATATATATAAATATATATATATAAACTATATAAAAAATATTAACCAGAAGTCAAAGTTTGAATAAAAATATTTATCTCTATTTAAAACAAAAAATTTGTTTAAATAAAAAAAAATATGAGAAATCTTAATAGTTAGAAAGTCGCAAAGAACGAATTTGTTATTGTTATTTATTTATTCATTTTGAAAATTTAAAGATTGCAGATATCTGTTATAAGTAATTAAAAAGAAAAATACAAAAGCCACCGCTGGTGGCTGGCTGGTAATTTTTTTTTTTAATTTTAATGATTAAGAAAAAATTATTTAATATTATTATAAATTTTTTATATTTTTTTAAAATATTTAAAAGTATTTAAAAATGATTTTAAAAAATAAAAAAATATTTTTTCCTGACTCTCAGCAGAGGCACCAGCGGTGCCTGTAGCACCACTCAATAACGAGCGTACGTGCAAAAGAGCAGCCTCTTCTAAATCTGACACGTGCTTCGGCTCTGAAATTGACACAAAAACCAACACAACTTGACCACGGAATAAGTAAAGTCGGCATTAGATACTGAAATCGATCAAACGGCATGGCATGGCCCCATCATTTAATGCTTGATTTAGACCTTTACGTGATTCTTTGGGCTTCGGATCTTAATTTCCACGCCTCTCATAAATGCTCGAGGTTTTAATTTGTTCAACCATACTTTAGTTAAGGATAATCGATGGTGACCAATCTATCACATTAATGCACTAAATATTTCAAACCATTAATTTCAACCCTATCTCTTACACTTCAGTTATAAATTATAATACTCGAATAAAGCAATAAATAAATACAATATGATCATTAATGACCTTAAGAATATATGAACAATTTAAGTTTCAAATATGGTTGAAAGGTCTATTATGAAAGGGTAGTAGTTCAGGAGATTGATTGTAATTTCATCAAAAGGAAAGCCTACTATTGAAAACATAAGCATATTTTCAAATAAAATGGTTAAAATTATATATTTTATTCCTTCAAATTATTATGAATAATGAAAAATACAAGTTCGCACAAGTGTCTTATAAATAAATAGACTTGTATGTTTAGGACTTATCTCTTCATTACTCAATTATTATTGTATTACAATATTGCCACCAAACTCATGGTGCCAATTCCAATGTGTTACTTGTCGGCGTCTATGTTTTATACATGGATGAGTTATTCTCTATATAAGGCAGCATTAACATTTAACACCATCAACATCAACATCAATCTTCTTAGCATCCAACAACACAGCCTCTCTGGCTAGCCCTTGTGCAACTCAATTTACATCCCTTTTGACATGTCTAAAGAATCCAATCAGTTCCTTGCAGCAATTGTTTGATGTCTGCAATATCCCAACTTGAGAAGAATTACCATCTAGTGTGTATTCAATTAATTCCAGTTCTTTACACAATTTGACAGCTTCAAATAAGCCCCTTGCTTTAGCCACAACGACATCTGAACAATAATCCAAAGGTTTAATCAGACTTATTAGAACAACCCCTTCCCAATCTCGAAGGACAATGCCAATATCAATCTTATTTGATTGTTTCTTAATAACAATATCCCATTTAATCTTTATATAACCATTTGGTGGCAGCCCCCATTTCACTACAGTATTTGGAACTGAAACTTTTTGTTGAGAAATGGCCTCCATAAACTTTTTCTTAACTTGTTGGTAAGAATTACACTCACTGACAGCATGCTGAAATAAGAATGAGGGATGAGTGAAACTTCCTTCATGAATTAGTGAATTTCTTCTCTGCCGTAAAGACCGGGCCACATGAGCAAAATAAGCTAAATCCTTTCCTTGCAGCCTGTCAGCCTCTCTCTTATTTTGTTTCTACCTGATTAACTGGTAAAATAATAAAATACTAAGTCCCGCAAAAGAAAATAAAGTGACGGCGTAGAAAAGAGGCTCCAGTAGTAAGCCTAGACACTTTTGCTCTCTCAATATCTCTAAGTTTTTAAGGACTAATGAGACTCTTGACACCAAGACTCTTGTACATACCATGCATCTACTACTATTTTTCCTTTTTTTTTTTTTTTGGTATAAATTTCATGTAATAATATTTTAAAATTCTTCAATTAAAAGAAAAAAGTTGGGGGGTCGGGGGGGCCCCGTGTAGATTCGCCTTTACCATGCATGCATGGTACTTGTTACTGAGAGTATAATATTAGCTAGCAAGATTTTAGTGAAGTAGCAATAGATCTAGTGGCAGCACACGGGGACTACGTACGTATCAAACATGTGGAAAATTTTAGGTACCACATTTCTATCCCACCTCCACTCCACTATAAAGAGTAGATATTGTCCATTGATATTTGAATTTTTATAAAAATAAAGTAAAATATATCCAAGAATGATAAAATGTCTGCATTTTATATATTGGAATGAGGTCATGTGATTTGTTAGCTCTGCAACCTGGCCCGTCCAATAACTTTTTTTTGCACGACCCACCCCAATTTGTCGCTTGTGCAACATGGAATTGACCCGACCCAAAACATTCGGGTTGGGTAGAAGTTCAGTTTCTTTATTTATTACAACAACATCCGAATTCTATTTTCTTTCAATTCCCAAACTAGAGAGAGAGTAAAAAGACTAAATCAAAATCATCTCAATTCAACTCAATGATGGGAGTTTCCCACAAATCCAGATTGCACAGAACCCTAGCATACAGTATACCCATCAACCCCTTCCTTACCAGTGAATAATAAGAACTGAAACTGAAATACAAATATTGATCTTTGGGTCTGGAATCCGCTGAGGAGGCATTTACAAAGGGATCCATGAGAACAAGCTCATCTTTGGGTCTGGAATCAGAGCTGTAGGAATCATGCCTGAACATGAATTTTTTAAAATCGTGCAAGACCTAATGCAAGTGCCGAGTCCATCAACCACCTGGCCTTGTGTTTGCATGACTTGGTTGACCTCGAAGGTCAGATTGGAGCATGTCACCAAAGCATCCATGCTCATGGTGGCCAAGGGGGTGGCAGCAATAGCTTCGTAGTGGATTGAGTGTTGGTTGCAGCCATGTAATGGGGATGATTCTTTGGGCTTGGGTGGCGAGCCGGTGGCTTTGTTGACAATGGACTCCAAGGCACCACTAGTGTATGGCTTTTCCCAAGTGGTGTACTTGGAATTGAAAGTGGGATTTGCGGTAGTGTTGGCGATGGTAGGGGTTATGCATTTATGGGCAGTGAGATGGGTCTCTTAAGGGTATGCATGTGTCTTTTTTTGAGACGATGACGATGCACATTCCTCAGCAAATCGATCTTAGAGTTGTGATCGTCTTTGGGGTATGCATGTGTCTTTTTCTGAGACGATACGCATTCCTCAACAAATTGATCTTGGAGTTGTGATCGTCTTTGGGTGGGTCAGGTTCTACACTTTTATGTACAGGCCTATGATTTATAGCAGTGCTCCAAACATATATATATATATATATATATATATGTGTGTGTGTGTGTGTGTGTGTATATGGAGCTGCTATTCTCCTTGATAAAGAAACAAAACAAAAGATCTATAATTTCAGTACAACGTTCCATACAAATAGCTTGCATATCAGTACTTTATAAGAAATGCTTTAGTCCTAAATGAAATGCTTTGGATTCCAAATTCGGAATCTAAATTGTGTCTTAAAAGATTTTTTTTTATTTTTTTATTTAGTAATTAAAGAAGTATTTTTTAGTAATATGACTCACTCAAAAATGAGTAGCACAAAGACTATCCCCAGTGCAGGAGGATGTCGCGTAATAATTAGGAATAAATTCCTAGATTGTCTCCTCAGGGAAAGCTTACTTAAACTCAACTCGATGAAAATAGTGAAAAACTTAACAAAGAGAAAATAAATATGATGGTATGTGCAATGGATGGAAAAGGGTACTAGTCATGAACTATATTCATATTTTTAGATTTTGATTGTCGGATTGAAAAGTAAAAGACTAAGAGATTAAACTAAGAAATTAATAAAACTAAGATAAGAATTAAACTAGACTAAAAATTAATTGACAAAACAAGCACTAAAAATTGAAAAGTCCCAAAATCAATGTTCTAGGGTTCATCATTGTATTCAAATTACAAATTCTCAAAATTAATCCATAGTAATTGTAATCACTATTAAAATGAAAGCTTAACGAAACGAGAAAAATAAATAACATGAACTAAATGAATAACAAATAAATTACTCAAACTTCTAAATAAAAAATCTCCAAAATAATCTAGAAACTTAAAACTGAAATGAAATAACAAGTAGGGAATGAAAAGATCAAGTCAATTGAATTGAGATGAAAAGTTGAAGCAGTGGAGGAGGCTGGACTGCAGTAGCAATTGGACCCCTCAAGGAGCTCTTCAATCTGCTGCAGTGTGAGTGAATGCTTCCGAAGAATTCGTGTTGCTACGTGAATGATTGCTTGTGTGAATCTCCCTCTCCGAATCTGAGTGAAAATCAATGGAAAAATAAATTCTAAGTGTTCCTCTAATCAAAACAGTATTTTCCAGACCAAGAATCGGCCATAAGATGTAAAAAATTATATATATATATCCTAACGGCAGAATAAATCCTAGATCTGTAAAATATGATGTCCGCTCGAGCGGAGTGTCGAGCGAACATTGAGCGTTTGACTCTGCCTGACTTCACTCGAGCGGCCATTTGGTTACCTATCCTCTTTATAAAGATAGATTGCATATCATTACTTTATAAAGAAATGCTTTAGTCCTAAATGAAATGCTTTGGATCCCAAATTCGGAATCTAAATTGTGTCTTGAAAGAATTTTTTTTATTTTTTTATTTAGTAATTAAAGAAGTGTTTTTTAGTAATATTATAAATTTTAAAAAAGTATTTAAAAATATATAAAAAAATAAATGAAAAAGAAAAAAATTTACCTTCTTCTTCGTTGGGTATTCGGGCTGCATCTCTTGCAGCAGCAACCGTACTTTCATGATGGTACTCATTCATGGGTTCGAAATGCTCAAAAAAAGTAAATAATTGCTTGATGACAAATGCAAGTTGGTACTATATGTTGTACCATAAAGCTAATTAAGGTTTGATTAGACAGGTTTTAATTTGCTCCTTCTTTTTATAATTTAAAAAAAAAGAAGAATGAGGAGTGCTCCAACTGAGGATGTAGCACGAGCTCGGTCGAGCAAATTTATTTTTATTTTTATATTTTTTCATTAATTTTTACCTCTCGATGGGTTTATAAGACATTTACTTGTTTCTCATATGCCCTAAAATATTCCAAGACATTTCTCTAAAGATGAGATGTGTCGTACGTCTCTCAATGCTTCGATCTTTGCAATTGATTTTTTGGTTTTTTTTTTACCTTTATAGATATCTCTCCTTCCTTAATTACTTTTATAGCTCACCTACCTAAAGAAAATGAAGATGAATTTTTTTCTTTTCTAGCTATTTCTTCTATTTTCTTTCATAAGAATTAAAAAAAAAAAATTAGAATATGGATTGAATTCAGGGAAGAAATGGGAATATTTGAACTCATTCCCCTTTAGGGTTCTGTGAATCTTTTCCAGTTATGAATACTTCCATTTTAAATATGGCCAAGTAAATCTCATAAATCATCAGATCCTTTGACATTATCATATTTTAATATATTAATTTAATCAGTTTAGGAAGAAGGAACGTATCATGTGGAATCAGAAGCACATTAAAATAAAGCTGTTAAGGCATCAAATAGGGTGAGGAAGTTGATTATAATGTTGAATTCTTGACCGAAGATATTTATTTCATCTCAAAACTGATCATGAGTTCATATTTTCAAATCAAATTAAATCAAAGGAACAGTTATATGGTCAAATCGGGACATCAAGCAAAGTATATTAAACACAAAAATTGTATCGAAAATAGTCAAGAGTTTGATAGCTTGATGACATTAGTTTGGTTCTTTAGATGGAAAAACCGAATTCCAACCTCTGATTCCCTTTTATCAAAAAAAAAAAAAAAAAAATCCCAAAATTCGGTACATCAATCAAAATATTGGCAAAATGTGATAAAATTAAAGCTGAAGAACAATACCACTCTAAATAAATTGGGTAGCCAACATGCAAGAGGGTGCAATTTCAAAGATATTTTTTTGGTTGCTTTCTTTATTTCTTTCAAGAGAAAACCAACGTACATTAAACTCATAAGAGAAGGTAGGTGGGCAACTTATAAGACTATGAGGAAATTAAATACTCATTTACTGTCTGTTAGGTATATTAATGAATTGAGATAGTAAATGGCCATAATTAGGTTCATGCAGCCCCTATTAAAACGCTCATCAGTTTGACAAAGTGTAGGTGAATGCTCTTTTCAAACATTTATATGACCGCAACCATAATTTCGTACATCACTATCGTCTTTTATAATCTCAAGAAAAGGAAGAGGAGCAAATAGAGATGTATCCTAACTCCTAGTGCTTGGCCTCCTACCCCATATATGAATTTTTAGGCCACTTAAATTAAGGTAGGGGGGATGGTACGAAGCGAACCTTCAAGCTCTCTCATATAAAAGTCACCATATGAGATAAATGGCTTTTACTCGTTTGGCCAAGTTTCTCTATTTGTAGTATTTTCTGTACGGATTTGTTCAGTTTGGGATAAAAAAAGAAAAAAGAAGTAATAATTTGAGTTGGTCAGTACGGAGTATTCCTAGAGAAAAATTACTGTTTGCAGTACAATTTCTCGGTTTTACAACCCAGTCAATTGATAGAAAGCTTATTTGCAACCGATTTGAGTTTGTCACTGATATTGTAATTCTGTACACCATAAGCCTATTTCTTTACCCTTATCCTTGGAAGAACATAATGTAAATTATTAAAATGCCTGATTATTTTTAATTTTTTAAAGTGATTGTGTAGTACTTGCACATTTTACGACTTTACGTAAAATTATACCCTTTAACTAAATGTGAAACATGAGTCTCAAATGTTAAAAGAATTTTGTGGGAGCCGAAGGAGATGGCTTCTTATCAACCTCCACATGATATCAGTGCCCAAACATGAAATGGACATATTAGTTGAAACAGGTTTAAGATTGCAGGAAACAAAAAATGGTGGAAAATGAATGCATTCTAAAGTCATAAGTATGGGAAACTTCAGAAATGGCTGGCAATTGCAGCTGTTAGAAGAAAGCGCATTAACACCAGCGCATTAGCCCCATCCGAACAGAATTGTATGTATTTGGTGTATCAATAAATGGGTTTGTAGGGAAATTTTTTTCAAAATAATTTTTGCAACTTAGCTGATAAACATTAGTTGAATACATTAAAGGAAAGAAAATTACACTGCCAATATCATCGAACATTTTTCATGCCTTTCCCTATACTTCCAAAGAAGCAAATAGATCTTCCAGAACGGAAGTACTCATCGATTGCCATCATAACTCCATGAGCACCAAATCCAGATGTAGTTGTAGTTTAATCAAACACAAACTGCATACACATTATAAAAATTTCTGTCTACAAGCAGAGAATGAAAGAAATTAAAATATGAAGTATGAAAAGATAAGGAAAACAAACATTCAGAAGGGATAACATTTCTATCAACTATACTGACAAAACCACCATCCTTTCATCATGTACAATGTTCTTTTACTGAAAAATCTATTTCTTAAACCCTGATCTAGTCTATCATCTACAAAATTAGAAATATTAATATAAACCATAAGTAATATTCTTTAATATCTCAAATGGATATGTTGAGATCAATCCTAGGTTTTTTCATCATCGGCAACGGGACGGTAGAACTGCACCGAGGACATTTCGGGTTACTTTTCGTTATTAATACATACGATAAGCAACCGGGGCACCCTGCTGCAATCGGCGAGGATGACAATTGATCTTCATGATCTTCTTCCTGTGTTTGTCTGATAGAAGAGGATGATGAAGAGTATGAAGGTGACAAGGATGATTTCCAAAGTGATCCTCTCTTCTTGATCGGCTCTTTCTCTGCCCTCTCGAGTGCTGATTTCACCTTATCAAGAGTGCATACACTTTGATATGTATTCGATGAAGAGGAGGGTGATACTAACTTCAAATCCAAGCAAGTTTCTTCAAATAGATTCAATGTGATTTTTGATGGAGATGGCGGGAAATTTAAATCTTGAAGCTTAGGAACAGTTGTGTCGGTTTGGTGCTTGTGTTCTGCTATTGAGGGTGAACTTGGCGTCAATGGAGTGTTACATCTTTGTAGGTAGACTTTCCCTGACTGCAAACATTAAAAGTTCATAAAAAGTACACAAAATTAGTATTAGCTTAACATATTTTGCTGATCGTATAAATGGAAAGTTAGTAATGAATGATTATTCCAGGAAAAGAACAGAATTTATTAGGGTGATAAGAGGGAAGAGAGAGAGATTCAAGGCAGAGAAGAAGGCATTAAAAGCAGCAGATAGAGGAAGTAGAGCGCGATCAGAAGGGAAGAGGCAGAGCATTGAAGAGAAACTTTGAATTGATGGAAAATGAATATCCTCACGCCCTTAATTACTGTAAGACGAGAAAGCTTTAATTTCGTCTAAATTAAGTATAAATGTTTGAAATTAAGCAAATTACTGGATGGGTCGAGCATACAAATGGGTTAGAATTTATGGGTTCTGTTTCGCTGCAGACTGGCAAAATATCTTGCACATATTTGAGAAAAAGCATCATCATTTTTGGGGCTGTACCAAAAACGAAAACCTCAACATTAATTCATGAACCGAACGAGTTGTGTTCCCTTTCTGATAA
Source organism: Carya cathayensis (assembly GCA_011037825.1). Classification (NCBI taxonomy): domain Eukaryota; kingdom Viridiplantae; phylum Streptophyta; class Magnoliopsida; order Fagales; family Juglandaceae; genus Carya; species Carya cathayensis. Next base: position 1,492,378 of record QGSO01000139.1, on the reverse strand, counting down.
AGAATGGAAACAATGGACAAGAAAATTTTAAAAATTAAAAAAAAAAAAGAATTAAAACAATGAAAAATATCGAATTTTCTTCTCCTGATTTCCTTCCAATTTCAACATAACCAAACAGAGAAAAAAGACGAAACAGAAAACTTCAAAGCAATCAATTACATAAAATAGTCAATATCTCTACCATACAAGAACAAATAAAAAAACCCAGAAGAAACCTATCAACAAAATCAGAGAAGAAGCTTCAAAGCAAACCATGCGACAAAAGTAAAAACATGGCAGTATGCAGAGCGATCTTATCATAGAACCATGGCGAATTTCACGAGAAACGACCCAGAAGAGAAAATAGACGAACCTTCAAGTCTAGGCGCTTTTCCCAACCATTAGGGACCTGCAAGTCGAGGTCCAATTCCTGCGACTCGACAAGCTTAGAGGAGGAGGAGGTGGACGAGGAGGACCCACCAAGAAGGTCACGAGTAATCGGAGCCATAGATTTCTCACCGATAGAATCATTCCCAACCGTCCGATGCTGATCCTCCTTGTTGTAGCCATTCAAGACCCGAACCAGAGAGCTCACGTCAGCAGCCATTTCTGAAGCTTCGCCAAGCTTTTGCTTTGCTTCAAGAGGAACACACAGAGAGGGGCCGATGGCTTTCATTGGAATAAATATAGCTCTCTCTATCTCTCTATATATATATTATATGAGGCCGTTATGAAATAAATAGAAAACATATTTTTATTTATTTGTATCTTTCTATAATATTCATTGGAAAGTGTAATTAGTTTAATTGATTAATAATAAAAGAATTAATCGTTTCATTTATTGACGGAAGGGGTGGGAGGAGAATTCAAGAAAAGAGTTTTAAATGCTGTGAAAATTACGAGTGGACAACTCTGCCTCTTTAATTACAAATTGACGTCTTATTTCCATCTGTGTGGTGATACCTTGTCTCCCTTCACTTTATGAGATCGGAAAGTTGAGTGATTATTTTCATGTTGTTTTCTTCTTTGTATTTTTCTTTCAAGTATTTTTGACTTTGAGATATTTTTAGAGTTTTTTTATCAGATTGTAAAATTTAAAACGGAAGAAAAATAGATACTTAAAAGTAGATTCATTTATTGAGAAAAAAAAAAAGAAAAAAAAAAAGATTCATTTATTGAGTATGTAATATTATTTGAAAAATTTATTCAAATTATTATAAATATTATGAGATTCACTTCATATATTTATCTTTCTCACACTCTTAAGTCTCCAGAGAGGTTTAGATAGTAAGCTGAGATGAAATGAGTTAAGATAAAAATTAAGAGTTGAATAAAATATTGTAAGAATATTATTATTATTTTACGATTTGAAAAAAATTAAATTATTTATTATATTTTATATGAGAATTTAAAAAAATTGTAATAATGAGATAAGCTGTCTTTTGTTCTAAAAGAAACTCTTGAAGTTCCAAATCTAATGTACTAACATAAAAATTTTCTTAAAATTTGAGAAAATCTTCTTTTATTTTTATTTTTATTTTTTATAAAATGAAACTTTTATTACTCAACAAGTCTTACAACATCTCAAGAGATACAATCGATTGAATACATGTAGGAATGTCTTACATTCCTATAACATCCTTTTGTAGAGATAAAAGTTTCCCAAGCAAGAATGTGAGTAGCTTGATTGGCTTCTCTTCTTGTATGCATAACTGACCAAGAGGCATAAGAATTGAGCAATGTCTTTCCATCCTCTATTAACCAACCAGCCTGGCTCCGGTATAAGTTTTCTTTGGAAAAATTCTTCATTACCTGAAGAGCATCACTTTCCAATATGAGTGATCGAATACTCATCTCTTTGAAAATTTTGGCTACAACCATTACAACAGAAGATTCTGTAATGCTTGGGCTAACATTTAGATTTCTGGCAGCTCTAAGAGATCCTATCATATGGCCTTTTCCATCTTGAATGATAACACCTATGCCAATTTTCCCCCTCTCCTTATCAATGGAAGCATCCCAATTGGCATTGTAAGACTGCTCAGGAGATTTGTTCCACTTTTGATGAATCTGTTTAGAATTATTCTTTTGAAGTCTGTTGTGCATTGGAACATTTTATAAGCCTACCATTCCTCTCTTGTTTTGTTGATAATCGAGTTAGGTGTCAGAATTCTTTGCCATGAATAAATTCATTTCTCCTATTCCAAAGTCATCCTTTCTACCACTATTGCATATTCCACCAGCTCCTCTTGCTGAAGTTCATTACACAGTCTGCTCTATATGTCTAAGAAAGCATTATAGCGAAAGGACATTTTTTGAATTTTCTTGTTTCCTTGGCACCAATCATCTCTCGAAGGAGTACAACTCCATAGGAAATGACTCACTGATTTTGAGACAAATAGGGCACAAATCATTTTCCACAATTTTTTTTTAGATAGTTTGGAAAGGGTAGGTAATGATCTTGGCATGCTTTCGATCTTGGCATGCATTCTAGAGGAACATCTTGACTGCATTCGAGACACACAACTTCCAAAGACCTTCCTTTATGTTATTATTAGAGGAAACCCCATTACTTCTGTTGGCAATCTCCCTATGTAGATCATAGGAACTTCTAATTGAGAAAATGTCATCCTTTGTGTAGTGCCAAACCAAACCATCCTCTCTTACTCCAATGCAAAGTGGTATACTTTGGATCGACTTATCATCGTGGTTTGAGAATGGGGAATTCAATATGTTCACTTTGCGTGCCTTCATATAAGAGTCAATAAGATAAGATACCATAACATTCTCATTAGATCCAGAGATTGGTGTTTGAACCATAAGAGAATGGGGTCTTGGAATCCATTTGTCCTTCCACATTCAAACATTCCTTCCATCACCTATCTTCCATAGCAGACATTTCTTCAATAAAAACTGCCCTGCAATGACACTCCTCCATACATATGAAGGTCTGTTTCCCAAGGTAGTCTCCAACAAATCTCTTTAAGGGTAGTACTTTTGCTTAAAAGCTTTTGCAGGCAAGGATTCGGGGTTCTTGAGCATTCTTCAGCTTTGCTTGGCCAACATGGCAAGGTTGAAACTTTTGAAATCTCTAAAACCCAGCCCTCATATCTCCTTTGCTAATCCCATCTGTTTCCATTTAATCCATTGGATTCTGTGTTTATCATTTTGTCCCCACCGAAACTTCCTCAGCATTTTGTTCAGTTTTTGAGTAATAGAGGCAGGTAAGAGAAAGATGCCCATTGTGTAGGTTGGAATTTCTTGGAGGACTATTTCAAAAGGATCCCTTTACTTGTTGTTGATAGGAACTTTGTTTTCCAATTGGAAATTTGAGCCCATTTTCTATCAAGGAGAGAATGGAAACCAGAAAATTTTGAGCTTCTCACTGTAGCTGGTAGTCCCAAGTATTTCTCACAAGTGTTAGTTGATCTCGACCCTACTATTTGCACTATTGTACTTTGTATATCGGGAGGACTAATCTTGTTGAAAAAAGTTGAAGTCTTATCTTTGTTTAACATATGCCTAGAGGCCTTTTCATAGAGTTCCAGCATATATAACAATCTACTCAATTCCAAAGAGTTTGCTTTGCAAAATAAAAGGCTGTTATCAGCAAAGGAGATGTGATTGATGCTTATTGGATTTTTTTTTTTTCAAATGGGCACACTTGAAATACTATCATTTTCTCAGCTTGATTCACTAGGGAAGTTAAAGCCTCAGCACACATGATGAGAAGACATCGTGAAAGGGGGTCCCCTGGAGAAAAATGAGTTTGAGGTTCACCATTGGTCAATATAGACTATGAAATTGAGGTGATGCATTCCATTATAACAGCTATCCATCTTTGATCAAATCTCATTTTGTTCATCATTGCCTCGAGTAAACTTCATTTCACTATATCATATGCCTTGCTCATATAAAGTTTGAGAGCCATGTAACTATCTTGAACTTTCTTTTTTGTGTTCAAGGTATGTAGAGTTTCATAGACCACAAGTGTGTTATCATAAAGTAATCTTTCTAGGATAAATGCACTCTGATTTGGAGAAATAATTATTAACATCACCTTTTTCAATCTATTGGCAAGGACTTTGGCAACAATCTTATAAACAACATTGCATGGGTTGATAGGTCTGAATTCTATGACTCTCTTTGGCTCCTTGGTCTTTGGGATAAGAGTGATAAAAGTGTCATTAACACTTTTGAGTGAACCTCCCTACTTGAGAAATTCAACATGAAACAACATACTTCCTTATAATAGAATCCCAATTTGCTTGATAGAAATGAGAAGGGAAATCATTTGGGCATGGAGCACTCAGAGGAGCCATTTGAAAGATAGTTTCTCTTATTTCAAATTTAGAGAAATTAGATAAGAGCTTGGAATTCATGTCATTAGTAACTCAAGCTTCCAAATTTGCAAGACAACTATCCATATTAGTAGGATTAGAAGATTTAAATAGATCAATAAAGAAGGCATTGAAAATATCATCTATTCTAGTTTGATCAAAGGATAATATTCCTCTTTGTTGATCCATGATCCGATGAATGACGTTTGCTTTCCTTCTCTGATTAGCATGCATGTGATAAGATTTAGTGTTTCTATCCTCATGTGCCAATCACTACTGCTTTGCGTGTTGTTTCTATTTGATCTCCTCGTCTTCTAAAAGCATTCCACTTCATTCTACAGATTTTTTACACTGCTGAGTTTATCTTCATCTCTTGCATCTTGTGAGTATTAAAGTCTCACCATTCTTTTCTCTTATTGCACCTGGAGTCTTCCTACTGTATGATTGATTCCACTCTTTCAATGCCTCCTTACAAGTTTGGAGCCTTCCTCTATTATATGATCCTCCCCTAATACTTCTTTGGTTTTTATTCCATGCTTGATTTGTAATCTTCGAGCAATCCTCCTTCAGGTCCCAAGATGCTTCATATCTGAATAAATAACTCTTCCTTCTCGTACTGCTATAACTCTTAGCAAACATTACAAAGTGAGGACTATGATCAGACTTAATAGTAGGTAAAACAAGGCAATTGGAATATGAGAAGTGTTGATGACATTCTAGATTTGTAACAGCTCTATCTAGCTTCTCCTTGGCAAAGCCTATGCCTCTTCTATTATTTTTCTAGGTGAATTTCAATCCCCTAGTATGAATTTCACTAAAGGGACATAATTCGAAAGCCTCATGAAAACTATCCATTTGTTTGTCGATAGTCCCCTGGAAATAGAAATGGGCTAGAGCTCCTACTCAATTTGAAATGCCTCGACTTTTTTAGAACATGTCTGAGTCAAATAGAAATGATTCAAAATGGTCTTAAAACAGCTCCCACTTTTTCAAATTGACATTTAATTTCATTAAAATCCCCTACACAAAGTTATGGGATTGGATTCTCAAGTTAAATTTGCTTTATAAGGTTCCAACTAGTATCTCTCTTTGGAGTGTCTGAATGGCCATAGAATCCAGTAAACATCCATGTATTCCCCTTCAATTGTTCTTTAACGAAAACACTGATATGCCATCTAGAGTAGTTGATTAGTTGGACTTCCATCTCAGCCTACCACAAGAGAGCAAGACCACCACCACTCCCTCTACTGTCTACAGTACAACAACTATCAAATTTGAGTATGGATCTCTCTTCCACAATTCTCAACTTATTATATTTGGTTCCTATGAAAAAAGCCAAATTGGGAGACTTTTCCTTTGTCAAAAGACTTAGGATTCGAATTGTCTGAGGGTTTCTAAGCCCTTGGTAGTTCTAGGTAAGGAGACTCATTGATTCTGGTAAGGTTGGTGACTAGTCTCTACCATTGAGTTTTTATGTTTCCTTCCAGGTAAATTACCATTCCTCCCTCTCTTTATGATAGGACCCTCATAAGTAACATTTATATCATCATTAAGATTTTCAATTGGGATTGGTGAGAGCATTATTTTCCTGCTTTTGTTAGCACATGTTTCACCATATGTTTCATTTTCTTTCTTATTCCTGGCCTTTCCTTTCTACTTAGTAGGTTGTTTTGATGAAATGAATTCCATTCTTGAGACTTGCAAGCCAACCTTTCGGTCACTTTGGATGGGATAACCCCCCCTAACTACTCCTTAAATGTTGATGGTTTGATAATAATACCCATTGACTTCTTAGCTAAAGTAGGATATTCAATATTATGAGCTGGCTCACTCAAGATAATATTGTTTACAAAATCCAAGTCATATACCATATTAGTATCATTGAGACAATTTTCTTTTTCCGTTATTGGATATGTTGCCTCCTTGATTTTGGCCTCGACATAATTATTACAATCCCTGATAGATTGCTGACCCTTTGATTTCTCCCTTTCCTCATTAAGGAAATTTTCCTAAGATTCAACTTTGATTATGGGAGTTTCTTGAACAAAGGCCTTCTCCTTTGAATATACTGATTTCTTAACAAAAAAGGATTGAGAGCCTTTAATGTCATCATCTTCAACTTGTTGATCTGAGCATTGTGCAGTAGAACTTGACCTTCCTCCTTTCACTTTTTTATAGCAGTCATTGTAGATTTTGTACTTATAGTTCTAAGCCATACACCATATTGAGCATTATCTCCAGAATACATGGATCTAGAGTTTGGCTCCTTAATACATCTATTTACACCATGTTTGATAAGGCCATGTCTAAAGTAGAAATTTGGAAGTCTTTCATACTTAAAAGAAATCCAAAATTTGTTTTACCTTGAAAGTTAAAAAGAATTCCTCTCATTAATGGCTTTGTGATGTCAATGCCAACTTTGACTCTGAGGTAAGGCCCCCATCTGATCCCTTCATCATCTACATCCACTTCTTCAACTTCTCCAATTATCTTCTCAGTTTGTTCTCCAAAAACCACAATCATATATCCCTCTAAAAGGAATATTGTGTAATTGAATCCACATATATTCCTTACTAAAGATTATGTCGTTATGAGAAGAGAAGCCATAAATAAATTTAATGCAGAAAAGATAACGATCGAACAACCATGGCCTACCTTTTCAACCTTTTGTATGCCTTGTCTCTTCTGGAATTCTATGAGAAAAGGTTGGTACCAATATCTTCGAACAACACTCAACCTTGTGGCTTTCAGAAAAAGCCTTCCACACTTGTTAATGACTTTCTCATCTGATAGATTCATTGTCACTTAAAATTGTTCTGCCTCTGTTAGTTTAAGGTTACCCCACTTCTCTATGATATCCTTTGCCATATCAAACCATTACCACCTTCAATAGAAAATAAATGTTTTTTGAACAAAAAACTCCCCAGCATAAGCTAGGAGACAAGGCTTGCATGGCAAAAAACCTCCTCAGCATATGCTAGAAGAAATATTTTAGTCCTTTGTTTCAATTAGATATCTCATTTGAAGAGAAAATAACATATATTAAATGAATATGTGAGATTTGTGTTGTTCAAGTATCTCGTATGAACATTATTCAATATTATATATTGAAGGCATCTTTGATTAGATATATAGAAGTAATTTTTTATGGTCTTCCTTAAGATAAACCGCATATGATTATTTAGATCTAAAAACACTAAAATATAAAGCATGAGCCTAAAATCTCTAACCATAATTACTTTTTAGACTACATCCAACCATTAGTTCGATCATCACTTGAAGTGGTGGCTACCACCCTGAGAGATGGCCAGAATAATCACCATCAATTTAGTTGTTGTTTATGGGTGGTGGCTAACACAAACGAACTACCGGAGGTTATAGAAATTCCACTAACTATTGTATGGCAACCACTAGTGGTGGTTGTCACCCCAATCGGTAGTTGGAGAGCCCTTATTTTATTTTTCTATGTGTTAGCGACATAAATAAACAAGTTTACAAATATTCTTCTCAATAAAATGATGTGCTATGTGCAAAACAAGAAAGGATTTGTATTGCCTATATAAATAAACAAACCTAGAAATAGGTTTTTTCATTAGACAAATGATCAAGATAAAGAGTAGTCATAGAGAAGCTTTGTCTAGATTTTTTATATTCTTTTAAAGGAAAAATATTTTGTGAAAGGCTATGTACAATATTATTTAATTATTGTTGTTTTATTATTATTGTTGTTGTTGTTGTTGTTGTTGTTAATGTTTTAATTTGCGCAACAGACCGAAAGGGAGGAAAGAGTCATCCCAGGCCCAAGATAATGATTTGGGCTTTGATACGGACTTCTTCACATTCATCCATAAAATAAATAAGCGAAGAAAAGTAAATAAAGAGAGACAATGATTTATGTGGTTCGGTATAATACTTATATCCAAGGGTTGTTTGGGGGCAAAATCTACTATAATGGGTAATTTTATAATCTCTCATAGCCTCACGTATCTCACAATACAATGGAATAATTTAGTCTAATCGTAAAAAAGTTGTGGTGAGTCTAGGCATAGGGAGCTTTTGTGGAGAAAAATTGTGGAGAGAACTTGTGTGTAGAATTTGTGGAGAGTTTTCGCCTTATATAGAGGTCTATTTCCTTGGAGTAACTAGGTTCAACTTGCCTTGTAAAACATTTTCCTTTTAGAAGTCTGAGTCATTTTCCTTTTAGTAGTCTGAGTCTTTTGTTCTATCTGTTCTTGGCTTTATCTCTTAGCTTGATTTTTGGTCTTATCCCGAGTCTAAATTATAGGTTGCTGATTTGACCCCTACAAATGCCATCTATTCTTAAGGGTAGTTTGCTGGTCAAGAAGGTATTGAGAATCTTCAAGTCAATAATCTGCAGAACAAAATTTGTAAATTAGTCCCTAGTTTCTTGTTTGGTCACCAATTTTCTGTTTGTTTCCTGGTCTTCTGTTTGTTTTGTACCAAGAGGTGAAGAGCTCAGTTAGGGGAGATAGGCGGGAGATGTACTCGACCGCATTAGGTGTGACCATGAAGCTTTGCTTTGACGGGAGCTGTACTCGACCGCATTGAGTATGAGAGTGGATCTTGGTTTTGGCAGGAGGTGTACTCAACTGCAGTAAGTGTGTGCATGGAGCTTGTTTTGAATTTATTTATTTGTGTAGATGTTTGCCTGAAAGATTGTCTATTGTCGGCGAAGAGTGCATATTTCCATGATTAGTTTTTTGTGTATATCTTCGTGGTCGTTTTTGCTATTGTTGGTAATAGTAAGTTTCCTGTCCCTTAGTGTAAATTGTTGTTGGTGTTCTCATTTTGTTGTTGATGTTGTAGTTTGTTTGTAGTAACTCGCACTCAAGTGGTTAGGAAGCCTGTTGATTCATTCTTGAAAGATACATGCACAAGGCAGTTGTGGAGTTGGAGGCTTGATCCTGAAGTTAACCCACTGATGACAGTTGTAGCATGAGTGTAAACACTTGACGTTTGTTGGAGAAGGCGTTGTGCAAGGGTCATGAAGTTAGTTGACTTGTGCACCTGTTTCATCACCGTGAGTCTCTAGGCTTGACTTTGGTGTTTAAAAGTTGCAGGGCTTTTTGACTTCCTCATCCATTCCACCACGAGCTTTTGGACTCGACTTTGGTGTTTAAAAAGGGGGGTCATGGGGTTTTCTTAACCTCCACGCCTATTTCACCACGAGTCTTTAGACTCGACTTTGGTGGTTTAATGAGGGTTGTGTGGATTTTTTGACCTCCATGCCAATTCTACCGCGAGTCTATGGACTCAACTTTGGTGGTTTAAGGGAAGTTGTTCACCACGAGTTTAGGGACTCGACTTTGGTGTTTGAGGGGATGCTCAACTGCAATGTTGTGGTAGGAGACTGAGTTCAATCACCATGAGAGGATTTCACCAAAAACCACATAGGTTAGTATAATACAAATTATAAGTTTGAGATTTACGAACCTACGCCATTCCACTAAAGTGTGGTGATGGTGAAAGCTGATGACACACGGGCGATTGTCGAGGGTAGCCATGCTTTGGCTTTGATGAAGGCCTCAGATGCCCGCAATTATCAAACGTTCTATTCTAATGAAGATAGATTAAGATGCCCGAGAGGGGCTTTGTAAGTGATGTTCAGTTCTATGCAGGTTATTTTCGACAAAGTATATTCCAGAGCACTTTTGTTGCCATTTTTTTTTTACTGGAATTGTTCGTAGATGAATGATTTTTACGTATGGAAGTTGTTCGTCTTTTTGTAACAATGAAGATTATCTATTTCCAAATGATTCTCTTTTTTTTTTTTTGAGTGAACATCGAAATGTGGTGAGAAGGACTTACAGTAGGCGCCCAAAATAAATTGGGCGAGAAACTTATTGTGGGTGAGCACACGGGGGCTAGTGAGGAGCTTTTGACGCTTGAAGTTTGGTCGCTATGGGGGCGGCGAGAGGGACTTTAAGTAGGCGCCCAAAATAATTTGGGCAAGAAACTTACAATGGATGAGCACGCTGTGGCTAGCGGGGAACTTACAATGCGTGAAAGTTTGGACGCCATGGGGCAGCGAGAGGGAAGAACGTGAAAAATATTGTATCGAAGCCTGAATCATCAATGTGGTTCGGAGATTATTCTTTCCTCTCTTCCTGTCTGTTGTACAAATTTAGGCATTAACAATTACTATTTAAGGCTTTAATATATTTGAACAATACAACTTTGACACGTTCTTGGTTGAGCATGATGGCCTCCCACCATTACATTTTAGATGATAGCTAAGAGATTACAAGTAGATACTGAAGTGCCCAACATTTTGCTATTTTTAAAGTTGGCATTTCAATTTATACTCTTAATTACGATGATGGTAGAGTATAGAGTCATAATTCAAATTTAAAAGTTTTGTTATGATATTACATGAAATCACCACTTTTCTCACAAAAAAAGTTAGATCTAGTCATTTATATTTTGTCTTAACACTACAACGCAATTGTGTTAGTTTAGATCTAAGGCAAATCAGGAATAAAATAAAGTTAATTCCACATTTAATTAATAAAACATCTTCCTATATGCATACATTATATAGGATAATATTACACATATTCATGAAATTGTAATTATAAAATCTAATATCTACTATACTTAAAAAAATAGAATTTTGCATTAACATCCAAACTCCGGAATATCATTCTGCTGTGGAAAAACTTCTTTATGAAGCGTTATAACCTTTGTCAAAACCTCTTACTTCATATTAAGTATTAAAGATCACGTGGATTCAGATCTGATCCTGATTTAGAGTGAGTGAAAAATAAACATATAAAGTAGATTTCAATATTTAGAAATCTTTGTATGAATATCATGATCAGTATTAAATATTCAAAAATTACTTTACGATCGCCTTTATGTGTATATTTCCCTCAATTATAAAAGTCTCAATCCAAATCATAGAAAGTATGTGCATCAATCTAATAGCAGTTTTCAATCTCTGACTTAAAAAAAAAAAAAAAAAAAAGTATTTATGTATAAAGCAAGCATAGAATTTCCCCACTACATGGAGGATTCAATAAAAGAAGGAAGACTTGAAAAAAAAAATTAAAATAAAATAAAAATAAAAAGTGTCTTTGGAGTGAATGTGTATTTGAAGAACAAAAACTCAATATGCAGTCATTTTTATATATTATTTACGCACTTCACTAATATCATCAGTCGTGTCACTTTTTTTTTAATATAGAATAACTGTATTGATCAATTATTTTAATAGAATGCATAAGGAATACGTAAAAATGACTCTATGTAACCTAACACTTTTTTTTTTTTATCATTTTCTTTCAAAATTTTTTTAAAATATCATCAACCATTAAGGGAAAAAAAAAATATACAACTTCATTAGTAATTAATTTCTTTACTATTAAGTAGGAAAAAAAATTAAAATATCTAGACTGTAACTTTGAGGAGATAAATTCAAGGGACCAAGTACTGTTTTCCTTGAAGTAAAGCCCAAACTTAATAACTTCTTAATTGGTATGATCGTCCATAAGACAAAGACTAAAAAACTAGTTTATGATGTGCCCAAATACTCCTTTAGAGACCTTTTATCATGGAAAACGATAAACTTAAAACTACTCTACAATAATTTTACATCTCTATTTAAAATTAGTGACAAGTAGTTATGTAAAATTGAAATAATTTTTTTAATAAAGTGACATAATTATAGAGAATAATTTAAAATGAATTGTAAAATAGTTATAAAAATGTTGTAGGTGTATCATTACTCTCTCTTATAATATAGATAAGATAAACAAAGTTACATACTGTAACAAAGTTATATACTGAACTGTTTCAATCGATCAATTTGAACGTTTTCAAAATTGTATTTATTTTTATGTTTTCTAGCTACTAGGATTTTTTTTTTTAATTTCTTGTACAAAAATATGATAGAAGTAAACATATATTAACTTTTTAATCATTGTAGTCAATAAGATCGTAGAAAAACCTAAAGATAAAATATGTATTTCTTTATTTTCTTTAGTTGAACAAGAAAACTAGGACATAATGAGTATTTTATATTAAATTTGTGGTTGTGAATAAAATATTACATTTTCCATGTGTTTATAACTTATGTCTTTATCTTCTTCATATATGAGGCAAAAAAATGTGGAAAATTGAGATTAAATACATAAATTAAATATTTGAAACTATTTAGATTCATATCATTTTTTATTGAAACTAGTCAATGAATTTATAGTTTACTTAATTTTTTTACATAATATAAAATGCTTGAATTGCATTATATATAATTTTTAACTTTTTTTTTTATCAACATTAAAATAACTGATTCAAAATTATCATCAATCACTCAATTCAATTTATTGAATTGCCCGATACATTGAATCCGTCGTTACCCGATTCCAATTTTTTGAGCCCTTTGATAAAACTATTTCAAGATAGTATTAGAAAAATAACTCCAATACTAACTTTAATACAAAGATGGCTAGGGCTATTTAGAGAACTTTAGGATAATCTCTCTTGTACAACCCTCTCTTTATAAAACAAGCCCCTTAAAGCAATAAACCAACCACTCCAAATCCACTAGAGTTTTTGCCTCTCTTCCTCCTTTCTCTGTTGAGGCTGGTCATTCCCATGGTTGGCAGTTTATGTATTTATAAATTTGTGGCACTTGGTAATCTTTCACCTCAATTTTACTCCAAAATCTCCCCGAAATAAGTTAACTTGATCAAGCATAGTCCGCCCTCCACCCACACTGACGCGCCATCCCTAACTCCAGTGCTTTGCTTATTTATCACCCTAGATCAAAAAGATTCACAAAACCACTGGCACTTGTGACGCACGTGCTATCATTGGCAAAAATGGTTATTTTTGCTCGAATTTGAAAATTTCAAGTAGAAGAGATACAACATATCAAGTGGATCATATGATATTTATTGTTCATTTAATACCATTCAAATAGTAATAGTATATACTACACTATACAACCATCACACTTTCATCTCAGCTACTATGTAATATGTGATATATTTATTATTATTGAATAATCAAGAATCATTCAATAAATAATCATCTAATAGTGATAAATATACCACTTCTTATATAATAGGATGAAAGTAAGACAATAGTATAGTGTATAGAATTTTCTCAATAAAAAATATTTAAACGGACAATAATAAATATTATAGAATTCACATGATATGTCTATTTCTCTCTCACTTAAAACTCTTAAATTTAAAAAAAAAAAATTATATGAGGAAACTAAGAAACTTAGATCCAGAATTCTTTCACCTATCCTTTGTACCTTTTACCTTGCATTAATATATAATGCATGCAACATTAATATAAAGAGAGTCAACATTAAGCAGGTGGTAAACAACAAACAGCCGGTCACGAACCATGACCAAGAAGAAAGCTGGACATCCAATTGCATTTATTGAGCCTGTTGAAGTTGGATTTGTCGTTTTCTTTGAAGAAGGCACACCCACTTGGATGTGATTCCTGAAGCCATTTTCTGATCTAAGATGCTGCCAAACAAAATAAATGATCCTTGTTTCAAAATATTATTAATCTTCTCACCTCCCCAAGACAAAACAAATCAAACTACTGTTGGTCTCGTGACTTGCTTGTATTACTCTTTTGTTACGTGTTCTAGACTTTTACTTACATCTTTCCGGGTTCTATATCATTTGATTTGAAAAACATTCTTAATCAATTTTATTTTATTTAATATTATTATTATTATTATTTTAAAATTTTAATATAAAATATAATAAATAATTTAATTTTAAAATAATAATAATATTAAAAAATAATATTCTAATAATATTTTATTCAACTCTCAATTTTCATCTAAAACTATTTCATTTTATTATCCAAATAAAATCTAAATTTTCTGTCAAAAATAGAGAAGAAATAAAGAAAAAAAAAACATATAAAACAGAGTCAATTCATACGTTAATATTTATTTGATAAACCTATCTCTCTTTTGTTCTAAAATTTTAGGTTTCTTTTATCAATTTAAAAGAATTTGTAGATTTTTTAAAATAGTTTCTTTCTCCTTTTTCAGCTTAATATTTCATTTGATCGAATATACATTAATAAAACCAAAGAAAAGGGATTGAACCAAACAGTTATTAAAGTGACAGTACATAAAATTTATATTAATTAAATAGTGGTTAATAAGTTGTGGTCACGGTGGTTTGAATTTGAATGCTGAAATTTAAATGAGAGTAGACGCTGCATGTAATATGTATACCATTGAATTAAGTGCAAGAACTTCTTTAGTTAAAATATGACAGCTTATAAATATATATCTTGATTCTTCTAGTTTTAACTTAAAAGTTCTTTTTTTTTTTTCCTGACATCAATTTTAACTTAAAGTTCTAAGATAAAAAGTTATATTTAATTTAAATATGTAAAATATTTTCAAAGACTATGATATATATATAATGTAATAAATGAGTATAATATATGTTGAACCTAAGGTTTTAAGTTTTGTGTAATTATATATTTACACATAGATTTTGATGATAACAAATGAATTCAAAGAATGAAGGAGTCTCAAGCTCAATTTGTCCACACAATGGAGTCAAGCACATCAAGGAACCAAGCATGAGCAAGAAGGAAACAAGTTCACATTAAAGTCATAGAGAAATGTTGTAAATCTCTTAAAATTCGAAATTAGGATTAAGGCTCAAAAATTAATATTTTATCATAAAACATTAAAATACATTTTCCACATGTGCATGAATATTTTGAAAATTAAATTTGAAAATTTTGAAAGATAATTGATTGTCATCTTTCACATGTGCATGACATGATTAAAGGTTTGAACTTTGAAAATATTAAAGATGATTGATTGTCATCTTTTACATGTGCATGTTTTATTTGAATATTTTCAAAAGTGATTGATACTTTTCTTGACTTAGCAAAAGGAAGATGTCTTTGTTTGAAAAATTTGAAAAATAAAGTGTGCTCCTTTTGTCATATGCAAAAAGTAAAAGATTAGGTTTGAAATTTTTGAAAAGTAAAGTGTGCTCCTTTTGTCATATGCCTATAAATAGATAATTTGAGAGATTCACATTTACAACACCAAGAGCATACAATATTCATTCAAAGCTTTCATTCTCTCTTCTCTAAACATTGAGCCTTAACTCTTATTCATTTTGAGAGATATAGTTTGTGCTTGTATTGTTCTTATTTCACTCATTGAGGAGTGTTTTCTGATATCCTACCCACTATCAAATCTTGTATCAGTAAAAGGGTGTGTACAACCCTTGTGCGTGTAGAAAGTGTTCTACACAGGGAATCGTTGAATCACCACGTGTAAGGTGATTGCAAGTGTAGAGGGTGTTCTACACGGATCCTTTGTAGCGGTGTTGTTCAAAGGTGTAATAGGTTTCTATCTCCACCTGAAGGAGATTGAATAGTGAATTCGGGATTCTCAAGGGGTAGCTTGAGGCGAGGACGTAGGCAGTGGGGCCGAACCTCGTTAACATACTGAGTTTGCTTCTCTCTTACCCTTACTCTTTATATTTATTGTTGTTTCATATTTTGTTTATATTTTATATTGTATATTTGATTTATAATTGTTATTTTTTTTAAATACAACTCAATTCACCCCCCCTCTTGTGTTAGTCATCTGGGCAACAATTGGTATCAGAGTAATAACTTGGAAGTTCTGTTATAGCAGTTAAATTCAAAGTATAATAAAGCTCTGTTATAAGATTAACTATCTTTTGAGTTAAGATCTTATGGCTAACATTGCAGCTTCATTTGGTGAAAGTCAATCTAGCAGTCGGCCTCCACTCTTTTGTGGAGACAATTACTCATTCTGGAAAGTTAGAATGAGAATATTTCTTCAGGCTCAAGGTCGAGAAATCTGGAAATGCATTGTAAATGGACCTTATATTCCAACAAAAGTGGTTGATGGAGTAAAGGTCAAAAAGGAAGAAGAAGAGTTTAATCGTGAAGACGATAGACTTTATACTTTGAATTTAACTGCTATGAATTTATTATATAATGCTCTCGATGGTAATGAGTTTAATAGAGTAATGACTTGTGCTACGGCAAAGGAAATTTGGGATAACTTGGAAGTTACTTATGAAGGAACTTCTCAAGTCAAGGAATCAAAAATTTATATTCTTACTCATGAATATGAAATGTTTAAGATGAATGATGATGAATCTATTTCTAGTATGCACACTCGTTTTACTAACATCATAAACAGCTTGACAGCTCTTGGCAAAGTTTATTCCAAAGTGGAGATAGTAAGAAAAATTCTCAACTCTCTACCAAAACGTTGGGAATCAAAAGTGACAGCGATTCTTGAAGCTAGAGACCTCAAGAAGCTCGAAGTGAATGAACTCATCGGGTCACTTATCACCCATGAGTACACATTGAAAAGAGGAGAAGAAGAAGGAAAGCCAAAGAAGAGCTTGGCACTTAAAGCTGTTCCTCATGAAAGTGAAAGTGATGAAGATGAGGAAAATGACGACAAAGATGAAGAAGTTGAGATGATAACAAGAAGAATTCAGAGGTTCTTAAAGAATAAAACTCCTCCGAAGAAATCCTTCAAAAAGTTTTCCAAGAAAGATTCAGGTAAAAATGACATTTTAATTTGTTATAAATGCAATAAGCCTGGTCATATCAAGCCAGATTGTCCTCTGCTAAAGAAAGATCGAAACAAAGGCAAGAAAGCAATGAAAGCTACATGGGATGATGATTCAAGTAGCTCAGATAGTGAAGCAAGCAATGAAGAATCAGCAAATCTCTGTCTTATGGCTAAAGATGACATTGAGGTAACAAATTTTGATAATATTGAAAATCCTTCATATGAAGAATTGCAAAATGTTTTAGAAGAGGTATATGAGGAATTTGAAAAATTGGGTATCAAATATACTGCTTTGAAAAAGAAAAATTCTTCTTTAACAAACGAAATTGATATTTTAAGAAAAGAAAATATTGTTTTGAAAGATGAAAATCTTGAGTTGAAGAAGAAGAAAACTGATTTAGAAAATATTGTTGAAAACTTTACGAATGGAAAAAGAAATTTTGAAAAACTTCTTGGTAGTCAAAGATGTGTTTTTGACAAGGCAGGCTTGGGATATATGCCAAAACAAAAATTCAAACCTTATAAAAACTTCTTTGATAATCCTTCTACATCAAAGTCTAATATTCAAAATTCTTTTCATAATAATTTTATCAAAAAAGGATACTATTATAATCACTCAAGTTCTTCATACATGCCACATGCTATTTGTAATTTTTGTAATAGAAATGGTCATAATTATCATGCTTGTCCTATTAGAAGAAAGCATACAATGACAATTAGGGCCATATGGGTACCTAAAAATCTTGTTTCTTCTAATACTAATAAATAAAGGACCCAAAGAACTTGGGTACTAAGAAAAATCATTTTAATTGTTTTTATAGGTATGCATGAAGTCCTCCACAAGTAAAAACCAAATGAGTTTTTAGAAATAAGAAAGATGAGTCCAGAGTCATAACTAGAAATAAGGCTCGACTTGTAACCCAAAGTTTCAATTAAGAAGAAGGAATCGATTATGATGAGACATATGCACCAGTCGTAAGATTAGAAGTTATTCGAATGCTACTTGTATGTGCTTGTTATAAAAATTTTAAACTTCTTATGGATGTTAAAAGTGTTTTCTTAAACAGTTTTATAAATGAAGAGGTATATGTTGAGCAACCTCCAGGTTTTGAAAATCATATTTCTCCAAAAATCATGTTTTCAAACTCACAAAAGCACTATATAGACTCAAATAAGCTCCTAGAGTTTGGTATGAGAGACTCAGTGGTTTTTTGATTGAAAAAGGTTTTTCAAGAGGAAAAATTGATACAACTCTTTTCATTAAATACGAAAACAATGATATTCTCTTGATTCAGATTTATGTTGATGATATAATATTCGGTCTACTAATGAAAATATATGCCAAGTTTTTGCTAAGACTATGCAGGAAGAATTTGAAATGAGCATGATGGGAGAGTTTACATTTTTCTCGGATTGCAAATTAAGCAAGCAAAAAGTGGGACATTCATCAATCAATCAAAATATATTAAGGAATTGCTGAAAAAGTTTGGGATGGAAGGTGCTAAAGAAACTGGAACACCAATGAGCCCATCTACTAAACTTGATAAAGATGAATCCGGTAAGCCAGTTGACTCGAAGGTATATCGAGGTATGATTGGTAGCTTATTATATTTGACAGCCAGTAGACCAGATATTATGTTCAGTGTGTGCTTATGTGCACGCTTTCAATCATCTCCAAAAGAATCTCATTTAATTGCAGTTAAGCGCATTCTTAGATATCTTAGTAGCACAATTAACCTAGGGTTATTGTGACGCCCCCAAATTCCGCTTGGGATTGAACGGACATTTGAAGCGTCAGACATGCAACACAAGGTTACCTGCCCCCGTTCATGACATATAAGATGCAATGTTCCTAACATGCATCTAGCATTATGCAATATTCGCAGCGGATAATCTTTTTCTTTAGCAATACTATGCACCAAACTAAATATATCCCAAATACTTGAAATATAATTCATACATAAAGGCATACTAAAAAGCCGTGATCATCACACTAGTCCAAAATGGTTGTGATCAAAAGAATACTTGAGATACAACTCCAAAAGTACAAGTATTAACCTAAGTTAAATACTATACCATCATCAACATCGCACCGTGGCCTAGTCGACCGTATTCAGTTGGTCAGATTCCAATTCTCCTTTGGGTCCTGTAACAAGATCTACCATTCGGGGGGAATGGTAGTTGGGACTACCACAGTGAGATTTGATTACAAATCTCAGTAAGTTAACATAAAACTCACACACAGGTTAAAAATGCATGCATGGCAGTAAAAGCATAAATGCATAATTATAGTCATACATAAACATAGTATAACTTGACATATAGCATGACTTAACAGAACTTAAGCGTGAACTGAACTTGACTTAACATGGCATGAACTTAAACTTAAAACATAACATGAACAAACAACATAACATGAACGTGAAACATAACATGGACTTGAAATATAGCATGAACGTAAACCTGCATAACATAAATAAGAACTTGAAAATAACATAAACTTGAACATAACATGTACGTGAGTATAACATAACATGGACTTGATCTAAAACTTGACTTATCATGTATTTGATCTGAAACTGGACTTAACATAGACTTGGAATCTTATTCAATTGTCTTGATTAATAAGTGCGTTAATACGTACTCCACAGTTGTTGTGGTCCCACGTATTCAAGTAACATAAAACATAATACGTACTCCACAGTTGTTGTGGCCCCACGTATTCTACATGTCACAATTGCTGTGTCTCATGTAGTGTATGCTCCACAGTTGTTGTGGCCCCATGAATACACATAACATAAAATATAATACGTACTCCACAGTTGTTGTGGCCCCACGCATTATAAGTAACATAAAATATAATACGTACTCCACAGTTGTTGTGGCCCCACGCATTATAAGTAACATAAATATAATACGTACTCCACAGTTGTTGTGGCCCCACGCATTATAAGTAACATAAATATAATACGTACTCCACAGTTGTTGTGGCCCCACGCATTATAAGTAACATAAATATAATACGTACTCCACAGTTGTTGTGGCCCCACGCATTATAAGTAACATAAAATATAATACGTACTCCACAGTTGTTGTGGCCCCACGCATTATAAGTAACATAAATATAATACGTACTCCACAGTTGTTGTGGCCCCACGCATTATAAGTAACATAAAATATAATACGTACTCCACAGTTGTTGTGGCCCCACGCATTATACGTAACATAAAATATAATACGTACTCCACAGTTGTTGTGGCCCCACGCATTATAAGTAACATAAAATATAATACGTACTCCACAGTTGTTGTGGCCCCACGCATTATACGTAACATAAAGATATAATACGTACTCCACAGTTGTTGTGGCCCCACGCATTATAAGTAACATAAATATAATACGTACTCCACAGTTGTTGTGGCCCCACGCATTATAAGTAACATAAAATATAATACGTACTCCACAGTTGTTGTGGCCCCACGTATTATACGTAACATAAAATATAATACGTACTCCACAGTTGTTGTGGCCCCACGTATTATACGTAACATAACATGTCTTATCTTTCTTAATGCATGAGATATTATTTAATATCATATACTTTTCTAACATGGCGTATGCTTGTAAATGGCACAATATGATTTAATCATAAACATTTCATGGCATACATGTATCATATGGCATACTTAATATGGTATACTTATAACATACAGCATTGTATGACAGAAAAGATTGTGTAACAAATAAATATTCATGAGAGATTAAATCATACGTAACAGATAAACATGTAATGACATAGCATGACATGGCATATACGATAACATACATACATAAATTGTAGTTCCCTTACCCATCACACATACACAATAAACTGATAGTAAGTTAGAGGCTAACTTACCTCGATCGTCGCGTTCTATGAGAATAGAGCGCGAAACACGAGGAACTGCACAACAGCTGGAAGAGGAACACTCAAGTCCTTAAGATTTTCAATTCTGAACTCAATTGCCATATTGTGAGCACTTGCAACACTACGGGCAACGTGAGGTTTCACTATACTCGAAAGAGATAATTTGACTTCAGAAAACCTTTGCACTAAAACAAGTTCATTAAAATTATCAATAATAACCAACAAACAATTCCTTTCTCAATCCATATACTCTTAGCCATAGTCAACCACAAGATGACACCAGTCACCCCAGACTATAATCCATAACACCACTGCTTCGGGACACTGTCATACAGTTTCCCAACACTACACCATACGCTCCACACTTCTCTGCTACGCCATCCAACCCTTCGTGACACGCCATCCGGTGTATCACGACTTAGTACAGAGTACACTCACGTGAACTCTCTTCCATTCACACTACAAAACCCATCACTGCGATACACGTCTCACGGTGCATCGCTACGCGACACGGAGTACGCGCTACGCGTACTTCCTTCGCTACAACACTCATCAACACGATGCACATCACACGATGCATCGCCATACCACACGGAGTACACTACATGCGTACTCCCTTCCTTCTACGACCCACATCACTACAGCGCACGTCGCGCGGCGCGTCGCTGCATTACACAGAATACGCTACACGCGTATTCTCTTCACACAACCCGCCGTATCACATCTACGGCATCCATCTCACGCCTATACTTCACAGCACAGTCCACAAAACTACAAAATCAAGCCTAACACTTCACAACCACACTTCGTTTCACAACTACGCAGCGAACTCCACAAACACTAACTACACAGTCTACAGCCAACCAAATCAACTATGTTAAACATAAATAACTAAAGATAGAGGGTTAAGACGAGAGAGATGTGATTGCTGTCGGGAAAGAATCCAAAACTGATAATTTTAGCGGGCTGTTATCAGTTAGATACCCTAAACACACATCTTTCGATCTAATCAGTTACACAGATGCAGATTATGCTGGTTGTAAAATAGATCGAAAAAGCACTAGTGGAGCATGTCACTTCTTAGGTCATGCATTAGTTTCCTGGTTTAGTAAAAAACAAAATTCTGTTGCACTATCTACTGCTGAGGCAGAATATGTTGCTGCGGGTAGTTGTTGTGCTCAAGTTCTTTACATGAAGCAACAACTTGAAGATTTTAAACTCATGTATAATCACATTCCAATCAAATGTGATAATACAAGTGCTATAAATCTTTCAAAGAACCCAATACAACATTCTAGAACTAAGCATATTGAAATAAGATATCATTTTCTTCGAGATCATGTGCAGAAAGGCGATATAGTACTAGAGTTCACAAACACACACGATCAGTTAGCAGATATATTCACAAAACCTTTACCAGAAGATAGATTATGTATGATTAGAAGAGAAATAGGTATGATGCATGTTATGAATATCTCTTAAAAGATAGATCAGAGTTCATAAAAATAGAGAGATATTTTTTAAATACTTTTACATAAACTTGAGGTTCTTAGCCTCATGTTTGAGACGCTCATTCTCTTCATACAATATCATGTCATCCCTATCCATGGGAACTGGCAAGCGGAATGAAGATTTCAATAGAGATTTCAACTGTTTATTCTTCTGCCGAAGGATTCCTTCCCTTGTGTGAGACTCTTGAACAATTCGTTGAAGTACAACAATTTGTTCTTTAAGCTTTTCAACCTCATGGTTTTTGGCTTGTACCCGTTGGGAAAAAGCAACAATAGAGGATGAGTAGCGAGTCCCGAGACTCACCAAGTCGTAGATAGCATCGGAGTCTGACTTATTAGCCATACTATTATTTTCTTGCTGCAACATGGCACCAATGGCAGCTGCAGAAAGGACAGGAGGTTGAGGTGCTGAATACCTCATGGATGCATCTAGAGGAATGTTAGAAGAATGAGCCATGGAGAGAAGAATTGAAAACTTAAAGCGAGAATGTTGAAGGAATGCAGATGAGTTATAGAGATAAGAAGAAAACTTGATGCGGATTGGATGAACTTTAAGACTGATTTTATAGAGATAGTATAAAGAACAAGACGAGCTATCATCCAAGTCAAAGAGCAATGTGATTTTTTCCCGATCGGTGAAAATGACATTTTTTAGAAACTCGGAGCCTTCAATCTCGTTTGTCAACAACATCAGGCGATTTTTTTCAAATCTCCAGCCACACTTGTCGGGTCACGGACGGATCCAATTACTATCTACAGTGTCTACAATACACCGTTTTCTTCAGACCATTTATTTGCTGCGGATCCTTTTTAATGATGCCAAAAGGGGGAGAAGTTTTAGACTAGAACATTAACATTGTTTAAATTGCTAAACTTGTTATATATGCTTGGAATTATATTTATATTTTTTGCTTGAAAAACTAACGCACATTCTCAGGGGGAGCTTAAGTATTAATACAGGCTTCAGGTTCTATCAAGTATTTGTCATCATCAAAAAGGGGGAGATTGTTGAACCTAAGGTTTCTAAGTTTTGTGTAATTATATATTTACACATAGATTTTGATGATAACAAATGAATTCAAAGAATGAAGGAGTCTCAAGCTCAATTTGTCCACACAATGGAGTCAAGCACATCAAGGAACCAAGCATGAGCAAGAAGGAAACAAGTTCACATTAAAGTCATAGAGAAATGTTGTAAATCTCTTAAAATTCGAAATTAGGATTAAGGCTCAAAAATTAATATTTTATCATAAAGCATTAAAATACATTTTCCACATGTGCATGAATATTTTGAAAATTAAATTTGAAAATTTTGAAAGATAATTGATTGTCATCTTTCACATGTGCATGACATGATTAAAGGTTTGAACTTTGAAAATATTAAAGATGATTGATTGTCATCTTTCACATGTGCATGTTTTATTTGAATATTTTCAAAAGTGATTGATGCTTTTCTTGACTTATGCAAAAGGAAGATGTCTTTGTTTGAAAATTTTGAAAAATAAAGTGTGCTCCTTTTGTCATATGCAAAAAGTAAAAGATTAGGTTTGAAATTTTTGAAAAGTAAAGTGTGCTCCTTTTGTCATATGCAAAAAGTAAAAGATTAGGTTTGAATTTTTGAAATGAATGATGATGTTTTTGACATGTGAATCTTTTTAAATTTGAATATGAAGTCTCATATGCCTATAAATAGATCATTTGAGAGCTTCACATTTACAACACCAAGAGCATACAATATTCATTCAAAGCTTTCATTCTCTCTTCTCTAAACATTGAGCCTTAACTCTTATTCATTTTGAGAGATATAGTTTGTGCTTGTATTGTTCTTATTTCACTCATTGAGGAGTGTTTTCTGATATCCTACCCACTATCAAATCTTGTATCAGTAAAAGGGTGTGTACAACCCTTGTGCGTGTAGAAAGTGTTCTACACAGGGAATCGTTGAATCACCACGTGTAAGGTGATTGCAAGTGTAGAGGGTGTTCTACACGGATCCTTTGTAGCGGTGTTGTTCAAAGGTGTAATAGGTTTCTATCTCCACCTGAAGGAGATTGAATAGTGAATTCGGGGATCCTCAAGGGGTAGCTTGAGGCGAGGACGTAGGCAGTGGGGCCGAACCTCGTTAACATACTGAGTTTGCTTCTCTCTTACCCTTACTCTTTATATTTATTGTTGTTTCATATTTTGTTTATATTTTATATTGTATATTTGATTTATAATTGTTATTTTTTTTAAATACAACTCAATTCACCCCCCCTCTTGTGTTAGTCATCTGGGCAACAAATNTTAAGTTAAAACTAGAAGAATCAAGAAAGAGATACTAAAAGCCACAGATGCACGACATTAAAAGGAAACTATGGGCCAGTCGGTAATCCGTAAGGCAAAAAAAAAAAAAAAAATTCCAGTTCCGAATTGAATTTCAAGTGATTTGGGCATTCATGAAGGAGGATGGATGACATGTGATTTAAGAATATTACTATTTTTATTTTATTTTATTTTTTTCAGCTTTTAGATCTTAGACCTTTTACTGGAACAGCCATTATTGTATTCTGACCCTTTATTCTTGATTGTTTTTGTGCACATATGTCTTGGATATTTTCGAAAAGGATAAGAACCTTTTATTATTATTATTATTTTTTATTTTTTATTTTTTTTAAGAAAAATCGCAATTAATAGCTTTTGGTTTGATGGTCAAAACCTTTAATAGTGTGCGTGTGTACATTAGGGAAGGATGGAATTAAATAGCCTTTGGTGCATGAATCTTAATTGCGCGCTCTCTCTCTCTCTCTCTCTCTATATATATATATATATATATCTATCTATGTATATATAAAAGAAAATTTTATATATTATATTACTGTTTTATTTTAATTCCATTTAATAAAATGTGACGTATTATAATAATGAATACGTCATATCATATTTAGTAAGATAAAAATATAATATATATTATTATTTGTAAATTTATTATTTATTTTTTTTTTTCGAAAGAAATGCCCGAGTTATACACTCTCGAAGTGTTAATATTATTTATATTTCTAATAGTTGATAATAATTTTTATTTTAAATATATTAAATTTATATTTCAAGACTGTATCTAAATTACTATATATATATATATTTAAATGAATGTATACGTGGAGTTGAACGATCTACGGATGCATTTAATTGTTTTTGTTTCTATTATTATGCCGAATGCTTTTAGGAAAAGGAAGGTGCCAGTATTTAAGACCCACCATCAAAGTTTTTAATGCGAACATTTAATACTTTCGAAAACCCCCTCCCCTCATATGACGAACTCATGACCCTTTGCGTATGTCATTAAAATATATGAAAAGATTTAAAAAAAAAAAAAAACCTGAAATTTTCAAAAGATTTTGCAGAAGAGAAGAAGATGAAGAAACTCCGTTCTATTGGTAGGCATTCAATGTTCAAATTCAATGCATTTCTTGTGGATTTATTTATATTCACTTAAAAGCATTTTCCTTCCTGACTCATAATATATATCTTTCCTTCACATGCCATACTGTGAGCTGTTGGTCATTAAATTCGACATTAAATGTCAGGACCCAAACTTTAATGTCATTAAAACCTTTTATGACGACAAAGTCAATTGATTCGGCCTAGAAAAATAAATTATACGTGTTAAAAAAATAAAAATGCTATTCTTTTTACTGATAGCTTTCGATCGAAGTTACAGTTGAGATTTTCTTTTTAATTATTTTTTTATTTAATGGTTAAATAAATATTTTTTTATAATATTATGATTTTTTTAAATATTAAAAATTGTTTAAAGTAAAAAAAATATATAAAAAATAACTAGGGGAAACCTCCAACAGCATCGAAGAGCCATCCTAAAAAGAATGGAAAAATCTAATTGTAAGTACAAGTGTGCACTAATATGTGCATCAATCTAATGAGATTGGTTAAAAAATAGATTTTATTGAAAACAGTGTTAATTTAAATTTTGAATATAAAAAAATCAGTATTGGTACACAGATTAGTACGCGACTTTGTTTGTATATAGAAAAACTCAAAAAGAATTCCCAATATTTTTAGATCAAGATCCTTTTGGAGATTTAAAAAAAAAAAGGATTTCGAAGGAATGAAATTAAAAAAAAAAACAAAAAATGTACGTGGTCCTCTCCATTAAGTTGGTTTGTTTGGGTACTAAAAATGTTGTGAATATTTGCAAAAAAGTTTGACATCTGGTTTTTATTAAATCTTGGGAAAATCTTGAGAAGTGCATATCACACATGGGAAGTGTTACATTTATTTATAATTTTACATACAATTTCACGTATAAAACTCATTTTTTCAATTTGTTTTTAAATTTTTAAATTTTAAATTTCAAATTTTATAATTTTCAACATATCTATAATTGACACTTAAGAAAGTCAATTTTTTCTAAGTTTTTCTTTGCAGTTAGCATTATTCTTCATGCATATCTTCCAAGACTGACGATATTATGTGTATTCTCTTTTGATCCATGTGAAAAAATTCTATTTTCAGTAGACAAGGTTAAAACATTTTGTATTTTGTATTGTGATCTGTCATATTTCCATTGGACATTAAACATTCTCTTCTTTTTTTAAAAAAGTTAATCCATGTTGATTAGATAATTAAAGAACTTTAGACAGGCACTAAGCCTAAGAGTCCATTGAATATCAACGTAAGGTTCTATCTTAGACTGGTTGCAAAACCTTTTTCTTAGAAATCCCAAAAAAAATAAAAAAAAATACAGGGAGATGTTGTTCAATGGAATCTCTCTTTTAGTAGAAGAAATCCATGATTACAAACTTCAAAGCATGACCCTAAAGACGGCCCATGAAGATCTATGCTAACCCAGGCCCAAAGAAGCCTCTACTTACTGGATCTTATCAACTGTCTTCGTATTTAAACCCAAACCCTATAATAATTAATGTGCTTTTCTGTTCCTAGAAAGATTAAAAAATAATTTAAATTATAGTCATTTTCAAAAAGGGGGGCAGCCTGGGTATGGCCTTCATATGTGGTCCATGGTATTGGGTTTGAGCCGAAGCAGGTATTGTGTGGTATGGGCTAAACCTCAGCCCAGCCTAAACAGAGCACACGGACACCCATCCCTATTCAAACCACAGTTACCACGTCTTTCTTATTCGATTCTTATTCTTACAATTTTTTCTTAGTAAATATTTTTGCTTTACTTTTTGCTAGAATTTCATTATTTGAAAGGATTAATAAGGACTTCTGGAGGGTTGGGATTTTCAAGTAAACTCCCAATTACAACTAGGAGAATGATAGGGTTACTACCATTTTACTACCTATTTACTATTCATTTTGTATTTGACTTTTTTTTTTAATTTTTTATTTTACGTAATGGGTAAAGAAGTGACTATTAGTAAAATTAGGGCTGTTCATCCAGGTTCCAACCCAGGAACCCGGGTGAACCCAAACCGTAACCCGGGTCTGCAACCCGGGCCGAAACCCGGCCCGGGTTATCCCGGGTCAGATCTGGGCCGAAACCCGGATGACCCCGGGTTTTGTAAAACCCGGATTCCGGGTTCCAGTTGAACCCGGGTTTTTTTTTTTTTCCTTCTTAAGGCTTTAAAATCATAAATTTTTTTTAATAAAAACTTATATTATATTACAGATTTTTTAAGAAAAATCCATGTTCAAAATCATAATTCTCTATGTAAAAGCCTATATTTACTACAGAAATTTTAAAAAAAAAGTGCTGAAAATCATACCTTTTTTTTTTAAAAAAAACCTATATTTAGTGAAAATTTTTCTAAGAGATATTATTAAAAAGCATAGCATTGTCCAAAATAATAAAATATATAAAAATGAAAAACTAAAATGCATGCAATCCACTACATATTAAATTACATTACAAAATATAAAATTTCACTAAATATTACATGAAACCATATGGTATGAAGATTAGATCTGTAAGCAAAAAGAAGCCTCTAGGACAGCTGACAGGTTTCATTACAACAACATGGGAAAAATGAATAAATTTAAATAGGACAACTTCTTGGATGAAACTTCCACCAATAAACAGATTTCTTGGAGGACCCTGCATTCAAAAGGCATTAAATTGATGAGCCAGGCCAGATCTAATACAAAATCATAACAGATCTAACACAAAATCATCACAGATCTCTAACCCACCAAATCCAAAATTAATCCTAAGATTCCAAATCCACCCAAACAAACTCCTCAAAATGTAAAAACTTTGTTTCTACATTGATGGTGCCATATAAACATCCACTAAAAATAAATGAACCATTATACATAAACTCTAAATCTTTCATCCAAAAATCAAGAAAAATATAGTTGAGTTACGAACCAAAAAGAAGTATTTAGGTGAATGCAGCACCTGATGATGGATCAGCCTTGGAGGATTCTATCTGTTGTCCACTAGATCCATCAACACTCAAGACGTCTATGATTACATGAGAAAAACATCATTAGTTGGAGCATTTAGTCTAGAGATTTCAAGAAGCTTAAAGTAAACATGTTCTCAGTTCCACAAACTTAAACAGAGGTAAAGTGGGAAGGATAAATCATTTAATCAAGCTTTAAATGAACATTCCAAAGCTCACATTTAATCAACCGTGAGTTGGTTTTTGTTTTTTGACAAGTAAAAATTTTATTGATAGCAACTAGGCAAAAGCCCAAATACACAAGACTGCAAGAGGAAATACCTAATTAGGAAGGAGGGGAAGAGATAGATACAAGAGGAAACAGCAAGTTGGTTTAGCATGAATATTTCTAATATACATCTCTAAAGCAAGAAAGAATCCAATACATGTTTGTACATAGCTTAAGACATAACGGTTCCATTTCTAGCAAAAGAGTAAACATAGTGACAATTGTAATACATGACATTCAAATCTAAATGCTATTACCAGTCAACAGATTCTCCATGCTCAAGTTGTCCATTGGTGCCTCTTCCCCAAAAAATACAACTTTTCCTTTCAGTAACAGCAAATGTATGCCTCCATCCACAAGTGATTTGAATTACTTTCTGCCAAGACAAGAGTAAGAAAATAGGTTTTTGTTTTTTGCCCAAGATGAGAAATCAAAAGAAAATCTCTATGGAAATGGTTTTAAAGCCATGGCCTACCTAAATTAAATTTGGGACCTACAGTAATAAGAACATGCCTGCTCAAGGGGAAATTTAACTTGTACATGTGAGAACTGATTTTATTGAATAAAGGATTAGAAGTACAGAGCAAAGGCCGTAACTTCTTCTGCTTATACATGGATTCTGAAAACCTTTCAAGATATTTGGGATCCAAATTTTGAAATCATACACATTTATGTCACAAATGTTCTGCACACAGACAATCGATTTGAATCCCATCTGGAATAAATGGCACTGTACCTGCCAGTATCTCCAAAACCCAATGGTCTTATGGGCTTAAAATGATGTAGCTAACGTAAATAATATGAAGGAACCCTAGATCTATGCATAAAACACAAAGAAATGAAAACAAAACAGACCCAAATCAACAAAGTGCTCAAAGGAAAAAAACCATAAAAAAACTACGGCAGATCTGAACTTGAACAGAGATGCTAGCACAGATTTGACCATAAAGACCCCATAAAAAAAGGATACATGCAGATTTAACATAAATAACAGATCTAAAAAACTTGAAAAAAAAAATCCCATGTTTAACAAAAAGTAACAGATCTACATTATTTGTTGGATCGATCGATCGATCGAGAGAGAGAGAAGAGAGACAACCTATCTAAAGTCCGGCGGCGGCGGCGAGAGAGATAGACGGCGGCAAACCTCGAAGGGCGCTGTCTAGGTTTACACTAGTTGGGCTCGGACGGACGCGAGAGAGAGAGAGATAAGAGACGAATTGCAAAAAATTTCATTTATATAAAAACCGGGTACCGGGGTTTAAATCCGGTACCCGGGTGTAATACCCATAACCGGCCCGGATTGGGCCGGTTTTAAAAATGCAGGTTTCGGCCCGTATTAAATCCGGGCCGAAACCCATAACCGGACACCCGGTTATCCGGGTTCCTGGCCTATCCGGCCCGTTTGAACAGTCCTAAGTAAAATTATATAT
Source organism: Carya cathayensis (assembly GCA_011037825.1). Taxonomy (NCBI): domain Eukaryota; kingdom Viridiplantae; phylum Streptophyta; class Magnoliopsida; order Fagales; family Juglandaceae; genus Carya; species Carya cathayensis. Next base: position 1,461,974 of record QGSO01000139.1, on the reverse strand, counting down.
TTTTTTAAATTTTTTCTTAATGGCTAAGGATTTTAAAAAAAATACTTAAAAGAAAATGATGAAAAAATAAAAAAATCCTAATACCTTATAAGTACTAAATGGGTAGTGATAGGATAGTAAGCCTATCACTACCCTTACAACAAATACAATGATTGAAAATACAAAAAAAAAAAAAAAAAGTCTATGGAACTAGGTAGGTTTGGAAAGTGAGACGAGATACAAAAGTTTATCTTATCTCGTCTCATTATCATAAATTTCTTAAATTCTCACACTAAGTATAATAAACAAGTCAATTTTTTTAAATTCTAAAATAATAATAATATTAAAAAAATAATATTTTAAACTTTTATCTAAAATAAAAAATTCTCATCTCACTATCCAAACCTACTCCATTTTTTTTTAAGGATTCATAGGGGAATATGTCTTAGATGAAATTCTTTTTACCATCTACTTGCTGCCACAACTAGAGATGGTGGTAGGTTGTTTTGCATTGTAGTTTATTGCTCTAAAGGGTTTGATGGAGAGACCCGCTTCCTCTTCTTCAAAATCTTTGGTTAGAATAAATAGCAATAGTTTAGCTAGATATATTTTATTGGGAGGCCTGAGTCAATGGTGGCTAATATCCCTCACGCTTAGGTGTGACATCGAGTCAGGTGTTGGGGTGAGGTGGGACAATATGAAAGATATGAGAGAATCGAATATCTTGTCGTTGTGTGCGTCTCTGTCAAAATTGTGTAAAAGGTTTATCTCCCACATACTCATATCCTAATGTGCATATATTAATTCAAATATATCTTTTAATTAATGAGTTATAGTGGGACGCAAATACCTCTAGATTTCATGATGGCTAGAGGTCTATTTAAGCACTGAGAGGGTTAAAGGTTCTCACCTACAACAAAATTGTGCATTTAGTTATTAGGAGTGTGACGCCCCCATATTTCGTTTGGGATCAAAGGAACATCTGAACTCTCGAAACATGTAACACAAGGTGAAATACATGAAATATGAATGTGAACTTGAACTTGTACACGAAATATGAATTTGAACTTGAACTTAAATTGAAACTTGAATATGAAACATGAACGTGAACTTGAAACATAAATTAAAACATAAAATACATGAATTTGAACTGAACGTGGAATACATGAACTTGGCATGAACTTGAAAATACATGAATTTTGACAATCAAAATAGTTTTGCCAATTGTTTCGTCAAGAATAGTGAACAATAATAATGATTTTGCCGAACATATTCCATTAGAGATATTCAGACAATTAAAATGATTACGTTATGAGTAATTTAAATGAGATACCCTAACAATTAAAATGATTACATCAGGATTACCTAATAATATTTTAACAATTAGAATGATTATGTTATGAGCATTTGAGTAAAGATATTCTAACAATCAAAATGATTACACCAGAAGTACCTCATATGAATTATAAATGAAGATACTTGGATGTCAAGGAGATCATTTCCTTGCTATTTACGGAGCTGAACGCAAGACATGGGCGTCTTGGTTGATGGAACGAGATGCATGCATGCGGGACCCAGCAGGATTTGCCTTTTCATTTTGAATTTATGTGAGATATAAGGTTGGTTTTTAAGGCATGCAAAGTGGGATGAAGCAACAGATTTAAACTTTTTGGTCTGACTTGGCCAAAAGGATTTCATGCGGAAGCAAAAGAAGCTGGCATCCGAGTTTGATGCGAAAAGGAGTTTCACACTAGGCCGCTTGGATTTGGATGAACGAAACGCAGGAGAAATTTTAATTTTCACTGGGTTCTTTCACGTAGGGGACGAAACACAGTGCAGAGAAAAAAAGACGCATAGAAGAAAATTCTATTCCTTTCGTTTGAAGACAAGTTGCGACTGGGAGGAGGAAGCTGCAACGACGATGAGTATTTTTCAGTGTTCATTTTCTTCTATTCCTCTAAAAAAAATTATGGTGAATTTGTTTCTATTGAATTTAATTTTTAGCATGAACTAAATTTTCTTTATTCTAGGAAAACGATGTAATCTAGTTTCAAACTATGTTTGCTTTTCTATGCTAATTTGAAGTAATGTAATCTATGTTTGTCTGATTTATTTTGAGCTTATTGCTTCTAATTGACTGGCCATTTGTTAGATGATTTTGATCTTGTGATTTGCTATCGAAAAAAAGAATTGTAGGATAGAACTTGGATATTTCAGCATATGTAAATATAGAGATCGAAAGACTTATATGAATCTATGTAGTCTTAAAATCGTTGGTCTTAATGCTTTATTGCTTTATTAATTTGCATATTCTTGTGTAAAATGATGAATAAGAATATTTCTAATTGACTATCGAAAGAGGCTTTTTGATGAGTTTAGAGATTTTGCTAACAAACAGAGAGAATTAAATTTAATTAGTTAGATGAAAAAAGCATAGTGATGGATTAGTTGAAATCAATTTCCTAGAAGTTTTTTTTCTTATTAATTTGATCTTCGAACAACAACTTTCTTTTCCTTTTAATATTTTCTTTGAATTGATTTTATTTCAAATTGAAATTACAAAAATCTTAGTGACTTCTCTAAATAAAGTCAAGATTTGCATAATTTTGGTATTTATCAAAAGTAAGTTACCAATTCCTGAAGATGATACTCTTCTCATCATTTTACTATAAAACTATGATGTTGTGTACTTATCGTTTTGCACCGATCAAAGGGTGATTTCCAAATAATCCAATACGTTGCGAATGAGATTACATAATAGAGAGTCTCAACCGGTGCGAGAAGGCACTGGTGTGTACTCAGCGAACCCATCTAAGTCAACAGCCCCATTGTGGGAACTGGGAATCTAGAAGACTACTGAGTTCAGGATCCCGTATGTATCTCTCAACACCTTGAGGTCCGCCGAACTAGTAGTGGGTACCACTCAAAGTAGGGGGATTACACCGAGAAGAAGATTTGGGCCTCTTTGGAGACCCACCCCAGGGAGGAGACCTAGAGTCCTATGAAGAAAACCAAGACAAAAGTTTAGGGGACCACTGAAAACAAGATGGAGAAGCAAGCAGAAGGAGAAGATAGTTAGGATTTCGGGAGGAAGCACAGGCACAGGGAAGGAGAAAGGTCGGAAGCCGGGTAGAAGACATTTGAAGAACAAGGAGGGGGCTTAACTAAGGGTTATGTGATGATTGAATGACCCAAATAGGGAGTTGTTAAGTGTGTTAGGAATGGAAATGTTGTCGACGATTCCCGCAATCCATCCGACATGATTAGACATGGGTACGGAACTATCGCACTCTATCCCAAGACGTGGGAATGTGTAACGTTAGGGAAATTTATGAGGATGAACACAAAGTGATTATGGGTAATAAAAAGCTCCGCCACACCCACGTGATAGGGATTTGCAGGGTAACTCGAAGGGCACATTTATCCCTCGTCAATTTGAACCTAACCCACTTCGCCAAGACCAAAGGCCCAAAAGCTAAGGGTCCAATGAATGGCGAGAAGAAAGCCTAGGCCAGCACAGGAAAGATGTGATAGCCTTCACACGAGCACGCTTTCAGCCACATTGCATTAAATGCGATAAGATGCCACCTAGAACATGGGTAGACATCCCAGGCATAGAGAGAATAGGCACAAAGAATAGGCAGGTTCAGTTCCTAAAATGCCTCTTTATCTCACTTTCTATTTCTCTTGAGTAACATATTAACTTTGGCATTGGAGATGTTCTAGGCACTCAAGGCCATCAAGCAGTTTTGATATTGGGTTTGGCGAGGAAAGTCGTGCATGGTGCTTGCAGGGGGTGCACATTTCATTGCACCTAGAGAAGGTTTGAGTCAGACGACCATGTACGAATGAAGCCAACGGCAGTCGTTACCTAACCTACCGTCCTCTTGTGTTGTCGGCAGGTTGGTTCCCGGCCTCACCTCACCTGGCCACCCTTGGTGGGCATCACCTTGTATGGCCATGGAGCTTTCCTCAGCCATCCCCTTCCTTGACTACTATAAATTACTTGGTCACCCATGCGTACCTCAGCATGGTACTTTGCTAGGCCACAGGTTGTTCGGCCACTGAGCTTTCCTCGGCCACCACCTTTGTAACAGCCCGCTAAAATTATCAGTTTTGGATTATTTCCCGACAGCAATCACATCTCTCTTGTCTTTACCCTCATCTGGAATCACGCGTATAGTTTATCTTTTCCGTAAATCACGTATTTTGTTCTTCACCGACAGCTGTAAAATCATGAGTCTTCCAAGACCACGCCTAGCCTTTCTCAAGCCCAAACTACCACTTTATGTGGTGGACAGCCACCGTACGCCGCCACGTACGTTCCTCCGACGCATGTTCGTGACGAACAACGAGCGACGCACGGGTTATCCCGTCGATGGTATAACCTTCTATCTCTAGTTATTTTACGTTTAAAATAGTTGGTTGGTTTGTGGATTGTGTAGTTGTATTTGTGGAATTCGTTGCGTAGTTGTGAAGCGAAGTGTGGTTGTGAAGTGTTGGTTTGATTGTGTATTTTGTGGACTGTGCTGTGAAGTATAGGCGTGAGATGGATGCCGTAGATGTGATACGGCGGGTTGTGTGAAGAGAATACGCGTGTAGCGTATTCTGTGTAATGCAGCGACGCGCCGCGCGACGTGCACTGTAGTGATGTGTGTCGTAGAAGGAAGGGAGTACGCATGTAGTGTACTCCGTGTTGTATGGCGATGCATCGTGTGATGTGCATCGTGTTGATGAGAGTTGTAGCGAAGGAAGTACGCGTAGCGCGTACTCCGTGTCGCGTAGCGATGCACCGTGAGACGTGTATCGCAGTGATGGGTATTGTAGTGTGGATGGAAGAGAGTTCACGTGAGTGTACTCTGTATTAAGTCGTGATACATCGGATGGCGTGTCACGAAGGGTTGAATGGCGTAGCAGAGAAGTGTGGAGCGTATGGTGTAATGTTGGGAAACTGTATGACAGTGTCCCGAAGCAGTGATGATATGGATTATAGTCCGGGATGACTGGTGTCATCTTGTGGTTGACTATGGCTAAGAGTATATGGATTGAGAAATGAGTTGTTTGTTTGGTTGTTATTGATAATTTTAATGAACTTGTTTTAGTGCAAAGGCTTTCTGAAGTCAATTTATCTCTTCCGAGTATAGTGAAACCTCAAGTTGGCCGTGGTGTTGCAAGTGCTTACAATATGGCAATTGAGTTCAGAAGTGAAAATCTTAAGGACTTGAGTGTTCCTCTTCCAGCTGTTGTGCAGTTCCTCGTGTCTCGCGCTCTATTCTCATAGAACGCGACGATCGAGGTAAGTTAGCCTCTAACTTACTATCAGTTTATTGTGTATGTGTGATGGGTAAGAGAACTACAATTTATGTATGTATGTTATCGTATATGCCATGTCATGCTATGTCATTACATGTTTATCTGCTACGTATGATTTAATCTCTCATGAATAATTATCTGTTAATAATCTTTTCTGTCATACAATGATGTATGTTATAAGTATGCCATGTTAAGTATGCCATATGATATAATTATGCCATGAAATGTTTATGATTAAATCATATTGTGCCATTTACAAGTATACGCCATGTTAGAAAAGTATATGATATTAATTAATATCTCATGCATTAAGAAAGATAAGATATGTTATGTTACTTGAATACGTGGGGCCACAACAACTGTGGAGTACGTATTATATTTATGTTATGTTATTTATAATGCGTGGGGCCACAACAACTGTGGAGTACGTATTATATTTATGTTACTTATAATGCGTGGGGCCACAACAACTGTGGAGTACGTATTATATTTATGTTATGTTACTTATAATGCGTGGGGCCACAACAACTGTGGAGTACGTATTATATTTATGTTATGTTATTTATAATGCGTGGGGCACAACAACTGTGGAGTACGTATTATATCTTATGTTATGTTACTTATAATGCGTGGGGCCACAACAACTGTGGAGTACGTATTATATTTATGTTACTTATAATGCGTGGGGCCACAACAACTGTGGAGTACGTATTATATTTATGTTATGTTATATAATGCGTGGGGCCACAACAACTGTGGAGTACGTATTATATTTATGTTATGTTATTTATAATGCGTGGGGCCACAACAACTGTGGAGTACGTATTATATTTATGTTATGTTACTTATAATGCGTGGGGCCACAACAACTGTGGAGTACGTATTATATTTATGTTATGTTATTTATAATGCGTGGGGCCACAACAACTGTGGAGTACGTATTATATTTATGTTATGTTACTTATAATGCGTGGGGCCACAACAACTGTGGAGTACGTATTATATTTTATGTTATGTTACTTATAATGCGTGGGGCCACAACAACTGTGGAGTACGTATTATATTTATGTTATGTTATTATAATGCGTGGGGCCACAACAACTGTGGAGTACGTATTATATTTATGTTAGTTACTTATAATGCGTGGGGCCACAACAACTGTGGAGTACGTATTATATTTATGTTACTTATAATGCGTGGGGCCACAACAACTGTGGAGTACGTATTATATTTTATGTTACATGAAGTATGGGGCCACAACAACTGTGGAGCATACACTACATGAGACACAGCAATTGTGACATGTAGAATACGTGGGGCCACAACAACTGTGGAGTACGTATTATATTTTATGTTATGTGAATTCATGGGGCCACAACAACTGTGGAGCATGAAGTATGGGGCCACAACAACTGTGGAGCATACACTACATGAGACACAGCAATTGTGACATGTAGAATACGTGGGGCCACAACAACTGTGGAGTACGTATTATGTTTTATGTTACTTGAATACGTGGGGCCACAACAACTGTGGAGTACGTATTAATGCACATTATTTATCAAGACAATTAAATAAGATTCCAAGTTTATGTTAAGTCAAGTTTCAGATCAAGTTCATGTTATATTATACTCACGTACATGTTATGTTCATGTTTATGTTATGTTCCAAGTTCATGTTCACATCATGTTATGTTCACTTTTATGATATGTTCAAGATCACGTTCATGTTATGTTATGTTCATGTCCATGTTATGTTTCACGTTCATGTTATGTTGTTTGTTCATGTTATGTTTTAAGCTTAAGTTTATGCCATGTTAAGTCAAGTTTCAGTTCATGTTTAAATTCTGGTTAAGTCATGCTATATGTCAAGTTATACTATGTTTATATATGACTATAATTATGCATTTATGCTTTTACTGCCATGCATGCATTTTTAACCTGTGTGTGAGTTTTATGTTAACTTACTGAGATTTGTAATCAAATCTCACTGTGGTAGTCCCAACTACCATTCCCCCGAATGGTAGATCTTGTTACAGGACCCAAAGGAGAATTGGAATCTGACCAACTGAATACGGTCGACTAGGCCACGGTGCGATGTTGATGATGGTATAGTATTTAACTTAGGTTAATACTTGTACTTTTGGAGTTGTATCTCAAGTATTCTTTTGATCACAACCATTTTAGACTAGTGTGGTGATCACGGCTTTTTAGTATGCCTTTATGTATGAATTATGTTTCAAGTATTTGGGATATATTTAGTTTGGTGCATAGTATTGCTAAAGAAAAAGATTATCCGCTGCGAATATTGCATAATGCTAGATGCATGTTAGAAACATTGCATCTTATATGTCATGAACGGGGGCAGGTAACCTTGTGTTGCATGTCCCGACGCTTCAAATGTCCGTTCAATCCCAACCGGAATTTGGGGGCGTCACAACCTTTCTCGGCCATTGCAAGTTACTCGATCACCCATGTGTTCCTCGGCATGGTGCTTTGCTTGGCCACAGATTGTTTGGCCATGGAGCTTTCCTTGGTCACCACCTTCCTTGGACACTGTAAGTTACTTGGTCACTCATGATTTCCTTAGCCATGTGTTTCTCAGCCATTTTCAAAACCTCTTGGCCAACATAGGTCCCTCAACCACTGTCAGCACCTCACCAATGTTGATCAGCGTGGAGATCCTCCACCACAACGACGACCAAGTATTGTATGTCCTCAACCACACACAACATGTTGCGTAGGGCTAGTCTTTGGTGGAGGAGATGCACCATCCCTTGCCATGAAGATCATACAAGCCATAGGAGTTTCCCCCACCCATGAAGATCTTCCACGCTACAAAGATGTTGCTACCACCTTCGTCTCCTTGGTTGACACCGTCCCTGCCATAGGGATCTTGCTCACCTACAGTAAGTGCTCATCCAAAGCAAGAGGTCACCCACAACTAATGCTTATCACAGTAACTGCTCACCAAAGTGATTCCCATGGGCCCACTGATCCCACCTCAAAGGCGACCATAAAGCATGTTAGTCGTATCCAACAAAACAGTAAGGATATTGATCCTATGTGAACAGTGAATTTAGTTTGGTGATATAGTTGCACAAAAAAGAAAAGAAAGGGAGAGAGAAAAACAAGAAGAAGAAGAAGATGAAGAAGAAAAGAAAAAAGTTTTAAAAGCAGCTAAACTGCTCCTATTTGTCTCTCTCAAACTTTTTCCACAAAAAATCCTCAAAGTTCCATGGGAATCTTAGTGTCAGCACACCTCGAGAACATACTTTGTTGGAAACCGTCAGCATGACACAAGAAACAGGCTACAAGGCCCCTCCTAGTCACCACCCAAGTGCCTTAAATATGTTTCCATCATAATAGACCACTTAGGTGCCTCAAACCATCACCACGCTCTAGCAAAATGATTCAGGTTTATAGATCTCACACTTAAGATTTGAATTATCTACACTAACCGGTTTGGATTTTTAGCACAATTGAGCATCTCATTTAACAAAGTTGAGTCCCTTGATTTGCCTTGAACAACAGGCTGTGATTGTCTCTTGACTGTCTGACTCTCACACACAAAGTCGAGTCCCTTGATTCATAGTGAACAATGGATAGTGACAGTCTCTTAACTACTTGACCCTCATGCACAAAGTCGAGTCCCTTGATTCACCGTGAACAATGAGAGGTGACAGTTCCTTGATTGCCTAACCCTGACGTACAAAGTTGAGTCCCTTGATTCACCACAAAAAATGAGCGGTGACAATCCCTTGACTGCCTGACCCTCATGCACAAAGTCTAGTAATTTGATTGCTTGAACATCACAAACAAAGTCGAGTCCCTTGACTTGCTAGGAACTACGGGCGGTGACAATCCCTTGATTGCCTGACCCTTACGTACAAAGTCGAGTCCCTTGACTCGGGTCGAACTATGGGAGGTGACAATCCCTTGATTTCCCTACCCTCGTGTACAAAGCTGAGTTCCTTAATTTGCTGCTAACAACAAGTGGTGACAGTCCCTTGACTGCTCGACCCTTATACTTAAAGCCAAGTCCATCTCTCGCCTAGCATCTTCTCCAGCAAATGCCGAGTGTAGACACTAGTGCCACAGTCTCTACCAGCGGGTTACCTTCGAGAATGAGCTTTTGAGCTCCTTAACCGCCTCATGTGGGTTACCTTTGAAAATGAGTCAACAGGCTTGGCAACTATCTAATATGGACCCAGTGGATTGATGGGCTCCCTGACTACTTAGCGTGGGTTACTGGAAACAAACTCTAACATCCACGCCAAAATGAAAACATCAAACAACAATTCACATCAAGGGGCAAAAAGTTCGCTAATGCCATAAAAACAAAAACGATAAAAAAACATACACTCTCTGCTAATGATAAACAGTCTCATGCAACCTATCAGGCCAACATTCATACAAACAAACTCTGAGCCAAGCTCCGTGCTCGCATCTGGCACGGTCACATACATCTCCTGCCTACCTCTTCAAGTTGAGCTCAGCGCTCTTAACTAGTGGGGTTAAGCATATCTCCCGCCTACTTCTCCAAGTCGAGCTCTCCTAACTAGCATGGTCGAGCACATCTCTTACCTACCTCTCCCAGCCAAGCTCTGTGCTCGCAACTAGTGTGGTTGAGTACATCTCCCATCTACTTCTCTAAGCAGTGCTCAATTCTTGCAACTAGCTGATAGTCCCTAGACTCTACCACAAGTGCATGGGTCGTGACAAATAGAACATGGCAAAAAGAGTATCGTTTCCACAAGGAGGAGATTCAACTACCAATTTATAAAATTTTCTATATTATTTAGACAATCCCAAATTGCTGTGATTGACTGCAAATTCTTTACTTGAAAAAAAATAAATAAATATGAAAGGTTCCTAAGGTTTGGATTTTATTAATTGAATTCTTTCAATGAGTTTAAACATGGTTGCTTGCATTAATGTTTTGCTAATTACAATGACCGACTTTCCTTTTTTATGTGTTTTCGAGGTATAACACCTATATCTATATTAATCCTATGTCTACTGTCATGATCATAGAAATTAATATAAACTCATTATGCTTTGTGAAATTCTTGAATATAGGTCACAAAGGTGTGTATTTATTTCTAAACTACAATGCCAAGGTTTGACAAATTCATGAACTAACATTGAACTTCAACCTTTGTTACTTCATTCAACATCTTAAACATGAAATTCATGGCCATAAATTGCAAGAATGGAAATCAAAATCATCAAATTGTAATTAACAAAGGATATTCGATACAACCATATTCAAATCATATTAAAAATTCAATGACTATATCCTAGCCCTAGAATAAGAAAACTAGCAAATCATAACTGATAAAAAAATCAAATTATTTCTCAAACATAAATTCGAATTTAACATCCTTAATAACAATTTAAAAACTAAAAATTATAGAAAGAAAAAAAAAAAGAATTTCGTAATTGTAGAAATCGTGAGCTTTGCTTTTTCCTTTAAGAATTATAGCTGCTTCTTTCAATCCTCCTCTCTCAATTTTGTGCCAATAAAATGCTTATATATGGTAGAAAAGAAACCATAAAGTTTTCCTGATTTCTTTTAAAAATCACCTCACTTTTTGGACTTATTTTGGCATCCATGTACAGGCTTCATAAGTTCAAATTTTGAAATCATTATTAGAGACAAAGTTGTAGTCCTTTATGATAGCTTTCAAACCCATTAAGAATTGAATCAATTGGATATGTGAGACAAAGTTATGGTTAAAATACTAAAGTATGTCTCAGCTGTCTCCTAGCGCATTTCGAGTTTGAATTTCTTGTAGATTCCTTCTGTGATTTCTTTTTTTCTTTGTTCATTTGTTTTTCTAGAACCTTTTCTTTTTAAAACCCTCCTTCCATATTTTTCTGGACCCTCATGAATGTTTTAGATCTCATTCTTAGCTTTCCAACGCACCTAAGCCTACTTTATTTTGACTTCTAGAACTCCAGGTACATGTTGAAAACCAAAACAGGGTCTAGGCTACAATAAACTTTCAGACAAATTCTAACTTCTCCGTTTCTACTAAATTTGGAACTTCAAAACGGCATAACTGGGTTTTGAGATCTTCATAAAAGTTTTAGGTAAATGTCTTAGTTTCCAACAAGCTAAACAAAACCTAAAACTGAGGTATGTAGCTCCAATTAGAAATCAAAAACCAAACAGTGTGATGGTTTGACTAGACTAGACCAACTAGGATTTGCTCTCTAAGCCTAGCACTATTTTTGCCTCTTCACATCATCCAAATTCCAACCAAATTCAATAATTAAACACCTGCAAAATATCAAGAATTCTTAAGAATTACATAAATATAAAATACACCTAAAATTTTAAACTAACAAGCTAAGAAACATACAAAATACTATGAATCAAAACAATTAGGGCTAAGAAAATGTGTGAAATAAATTCCCACATCACTAGTGCAGTCAAGCACATGTCCCACCTACTTCTCCAAGCCAAGCTCGATGCTCATAACTAGCATGGTCGAGCACATGTTCTGACTGCTTCTCCAAGCCGAGCTTAGTAGTTGCAAATAGCACGGTTGAGCATATCTCCCACCTACCTCTCAAAGCTAAGCTCTAATCTCACAACTAGTGTGGTCAAGCGCACTCCTACCTACCTCTCCAAGCCAAGCTCCGCTCTCAAGAAGCTTCATTACTTTACACAAACAAACAAAAAACATGGGACCAATTCCCAAAATTTATTTTTCTATAGTTATTCTCAAACTCTCTATCGCGGCTTGACTCAAAGATTCTCAAGACTTTCTTGGTAAGCAAATTGGCCTTAAGAACCACGGGCAAATGTTGGGGGTAAAACTAGTAGGCCTGGATATACCAGGCCCAGCCTATCAAAACGCCATCATCAGAAGACAAATGGAAAAATGAAGGAATGGGACAAGACAAAAAGGAAAAGTAGGATGCCATAGAAAAAGAGAGAAAAAAGAGAAATGAGAGGAAAGCAAGTCAGACACGCAAGAGGAGACATAAAGCTGTTGTTGCTCACCACTCCCAAGGTCTGAATAAAAAGGATCAGATTAGACGAAAAAGGGAAACGAGAGACTTCTGAGTGACTATTACGAGAACAAAGAGATCATCTTCAACTTGAGAATGAGAGTTCGAGAAATATTATCTTCAACTTGAGAATGAGAGTTCGAGAAATATTATCTTCTCCACTAAAAGGGGTCTTCGACCTCCATTGTATAAAGAGAAACAAAAGATCATGAGAGCCTTTCAAATATTCATACTATTGTGGATTTTTCATCTAAACAACCCGTGGACATACGCCTTGTGTCGAACCATATAAATCTGTATGTCTCCCTCTTTATTTACATTTTCTGTATTTATATTCTATTCACTACTATGGATGTATGTACGGACACCACCGTATCGGACCGCCATCTAGGGTTTCAAACTGCCTCATCAAGTCTTGAACTACCACTGTGTGATTTTATTAACAGTTGAAGTAACATGCCCTGTAACAGCCCCTTAGAAATTCAATGGTGAAATTTCTATAGACTTGAGGAATCTTGTGAAAACTCCGTAAGTTTTCACGAATTGGCTAATCGCAAAGGTTTTAGTCTGTCAACATAGTTAGTGTTATCACTCACTATGGTGGCAGAAATGCGATTTTAATTGTTTGAGGCAGTTAGAATTGTCAGAATACGTTATAGTTTACACCACTAGACTCAGTTGAATATTTAAGATTTTATGGCCCAATAACTCATTTTCATAATTTCGGACGAAACGGTTGTTTGAAACTGTGAATTTATTTATAGGGGCACTTCGGGGTTGAGTTTTGGTAAACGGTTTTTACTGTAGGTTAATATGAATATTTAGAATTTTTCGATACTAAGTTTATTACGCTTTTTTGGGAGTGAATAGTAACCTCGATAAGCGTACTAAGTGCAGTGTTTTCAAAATTACAGTGTGGAATGTCCAAATTAGGTTAGAGAAGTTTTATTTGGACACTTGGCAAGATTTTAGCCACACATAGTGAATAGTATTAGACACTTGGGATAAAGAAGAACCATTAGATGGATTTGTGAAGGAAATCAAGGTGTAAGATCATGCCACCTAAGCAAAACCTTTTTCATCTGATCAACCAAATTGAGCCAGATCAAATAGAGTTTCAACCCTAGTCAAAACCTAAATGGTTGGAATCCAATTGAAACCCCAAAAACTTGGTTGAAACTGAAACCCTAAACGGTTTCACCAAACCCAAAAGTTGGCCTTCAAACCCTTTTTGATCCAATTTTTAACATTGTGTTTAATCACTTGATTAAATCACTTCCATATGCTATTAATTTCTCAAATTCTTGTTATGACATCATTATCCAACCTTTTAAACCTTGGAAATTTGATTGGGTCAAGAAAAATTAGATTTGAGCTTGATAGCATCTCAAACCCTAACTAAACCCCCTTTAAACCCCAAATTGAAGCCCACTTAGTTGAGGCCCACCAAGCCCCACGAATTTGGCCACCTTGGCAAGGTTTCTTTGAGAAGTTTCCTCCCCCACATGGCAGACCATCCACTGCCCTTGGCTGCACCCAATAGTGCCTTGATGAGATGGAGAAACCCACCTTATCAACCTCCATACCTCACAGCTTCTGCAGGCAGTCCTTTGCCCCCACTATTCTCCACTTTATCTCACATAGCCACCTCCAATCAAGGGTCATTCAGGTCCATATCTTCCCCTTACAGAAGTTTTGAGTCGTGCAAGACACACTTACTTCCCTTTCATCACTTCTTCACCCTGTTCTTAGAGAGAAACCCAAAAGAGCTCTCTTGGGCAGATTTCTAGGTCTTTTTGAATGGAGCTTTTCGACCCCTTGTAAGTATTTCACATGATGAATCCTTCATAACATTTTTTCCTTTTTGAGTATAGTTTCCGTAGATATATTATTCGTATCATTCGATGGTCATTTGGTTGGTCAAAAGTATTTTTAACCATGGAAAGGTCATTCTGGGCGTGAATCTAGAGAGTATGTTATGTTTTGGAGTTTTTGACCAAGCTAATGGACATATCTTGGTCCAAAAAATTTATGGAGTGTTGTTAGCATGTGTTTAAGAGTGCTCATTGAGGTTTTGTTGCATGAATAAAGCTTTTGATAATAGAGTTTCCTAGATCTAGAAACTTGAAAACTGGAAGTGGCAAAACAATTTTTATTTGGAGAAAATTTGAATATTTTGAGATTTGATCTTACTCTAAAGGCTTTGATATTTTTATATGATGATCCTAAGTCTCTTATTTTCATGTTAGGATGTTATTTTGAAGATATTTAGTATTAGGTTCGAAGATATGATTTTTCTATGCAAGAGGATTTCGGTTAGGCCTAAGATTTGATGTTTTTAGATTATATCCATGTTTTGTTGATTTTTAGCCATGTGATTTTAATTGTGATGGTTGGATATTCTTTAGGACACATTTTTAAACTATGTGATATTTTAGTTTGAAGATCTCATCTTTGTAAGCCATGGATCAAGAGATTTATCAAAACTTGTTGAGGAAAAAGTTTTTGTTTTTGGATTAAGTTTAAAACCAAAAACTCCAAGTGTTATTTTGTAATTTTGGTGACTTTAGTTTGATGATTTAAAGCATGGTTGATCTTAGGATGATGTTATGAATATGTTAGAAGTAAGCTTTGATTTTTGGAATTCTTGGAGATGTTTTGATTTAGGGTCAAAGCCTGTGATTCAAGTGTTTGATCTTTTTACAAAAGAGTTTGGTGTTGATTATTAGCTTTTTCTAAATGGATGTTTTAAGTATGGTTTTAAACTTAGGATAGGAAGAACTTTGTTGTAAAATTTTGGTTTAAGTATGAGTTTTGAAGTTGGAAGGAATTGCAACAAAAATTAAGAGAAATGGCCTATGGATGTTTCGGCCATAATGTGTTTTTCATAGTTGTGATTTGTTTTAAATCTTTCTGACTTAATATTTGAGTTTAGGATGAAATTTATATGAGGAATGTAAATTTTAGAAATTTTTGGAATTAGGATGTGAAATCCTTAAGTTAGGGGTAAAATGGTCATTTTCCCACATGTAGAGGGTAAAATGGTAATTTTACTCTAAGTTAGCTTGTTTTTATGTTTCTAATTTTTAGTAATTAAATGTCTAACTTTTAGAATACTTTCTTACAGTTCCTCGTACTTCGCGCTTTATTCTCGTAGAACGCGACGATCGAGGTAAGTTAGCTTCTAACTTACTATCAGTTTACTGTGTATGTATGATGAGTAAGAGAACTACAATTTATGTATGTATGTTATCATATATGCCATACCATGCCATGTCATTACATGTTTATCTGTTAAGTATGATTTATTCTTTCATAAATATTTATCTATTACACAATCTATTCTGTCATGTAATGTTGTATATTATAACTATGCCAAGTTAAGTATGCCATATGTTACATGTATGTCATATCATATAATATTCACTGTTGCAAGTATGTCACGACAAGTATGACATTTGTTACATGTTCGGTCATGTTATGAAGTGTTTCCATCTCAAGTAAGTCATGTCTTTCAAGTTACGTTTAAGTCAATTATGTCTAGCATACTCGTGATGTAATCATTATGATTGTCCGAGCATCTCCACTTGTAATTTACACGAGGTACTTTTGGCGAAATCATTTTGATTGTCAGAGTGCCGTTCAAATTCAGTTATGCAGGTACTCCTAGCGTAATCAATCTGATTGTTAGGGTATTTTATTTAAAATACTCGTGACGGAATCATTCTGATTGTCAGAGTATTACTAGGTACTCTTGGTGTAATCATTCTGATTGCTAGGGTACGTGTTTTAAGATACTCGTGATGGAATCATTCTGATTGTCAGAGTATTACTAGGTACTCCTGATGTAATCATTCTGATTGTTAGGGTACGTGTTTTAAGATACTCATGACGGAATCATTCTGATTGTCAGAGTATTACTAGGTACCCCTGGTGTAATCATTCTGATTGCTAGGGTACGTGTTTTAAGATACTCGTGATGGAATCATTCTGATTGTCAGAGTATTACTAGGTACTCCTAGTGTAATCATTCTGATTGCTAGGGTACGTGTTTTAAGATACTCGTGATGGAATATTCTGATTGTCCGAGTATCTATGATGGAATATGTTGGGCGGAATCATTCTGATTGTTCACTATTCCTAACGAAACGACTGGTGGAATCATTTTTTATTGTCAGAATTCAAGTCCAAGTTCATGTTAAGTAAAGAAGCAAGATTCCAAGTTTATGTTAAATCAAGTTTCAGATCAAGTTCATGTTATATTATGTTATGCTCACGTACATGTTATGTTCATGTTCACGTTAAGTTTCAAGTTCATATTCATATCATGTTATGTTCACGTTTATGATATGTTCAAGCTCACGTTCATGTTCACGTTATGTTTCAAGTTCACGTTATGTTTCAAATTCACGATTCTGTCATGTTATGTTCACGTACATGTTATTTTCAAGTTCACGTTCATGTTATGTTATGTTTACGTTCACATTATGTCTTAAGTTCACAATTATGTCATGTTATACTCAGGTTTATGTTAAGTTCAAGTTCATATTTATGTTATGCATGTTCACGTTCATGCTATGTTTCAAGTCTATGTTATGTTTCAAGTTCACGTTCATGTTATGTTGCTAGTCCATGTTATGTTTTAAGTTCAAGTTCATGTCATGTTAAGTCAAGTTCAGTTCACGTTTAAGTTCAAGTTATGTCAGTTATGTCATGCTATATGTCAATTTATGCTATTTTTACTTACGACTTTAATTATGCATTCATACTTTTACTACTATGCATGCATCATTAATCTGTGTGGGAGTTTATTGTTAATTTACTGAGATTTGTAATCAAATCTCACCGTGATAGTCTCAACTACCATTCCCCCCGAATGGTAGGCGATGTGTCAGGATTAGTGCAGGGAACGAACATTGGTAGATTGAAGGAAGTTGACTAGACGCTGCAGACATAACACGGAGCTTACAACTTCTATAGTTAGTTTTTGGATAGTTTTTTGGCCTTGTTAGTCGAGGTACACGAGTTACTCGACAAACTTCCTCAATAGTGTATTTTGGTAATGTAAATATGGAGTCGAGCCTCCTATGTTTTTGAGATTACAATCTTCTAAGACTCATACTGAAATCGTGGATATTTATTTTGTTAAGTATGCTTGGATTACGATTTAACTATTTGAGATATTATAAGTTTGGTGCATAGTATTGCTCAAGAAAAAAAAAATTATCCGTTGCGAATATTGCATAATGCTAGATGCACGTTAGGAACATTGCATCTTATATGTTATGAATGGGGGTAGGTAACCACGTGTTGCATGTCCCGCCGCTTCAGATGTCCATTCGATCCCAAGTGGAATCTGGGGGCGTCACATGCCGTCACCTAGTCCACCACCTCATGATGAACACTAGCATGTGACTCGATTTCTAGCCATCTCACGATGGCTAGATCTAGATCTCTAGAGGTCGTTTGACGCCTTCTTTGATACTTTTAATTAACAGAATTAAAAAATAAATAAAAATCTTCAGTTTTTTTAAAGATAGAGAGTAATTTAATTGTGATACAAATAAAAAGAATAAATTTATATTTGTCAAAAGAGAAATACTTTAGCATCAAATAGATCCTACAAATTGACATGGGTTAATGTAATGACCCGGCCCAATAATTCTAAGTTCGGAATATTGATAATTTTTATTGGGCCTAAATTATATTTAATGGGCCATATTGGATAAGCCCACAAGCGATAAATTATTGAGATTGATTAGGAGTTTTAATTAGGCTAAAAAACTAGTTTAAATCTCTTTTATTATTTATTGAATGAGTTAGACTCTTTTTAGAATTTAAAGATTGGCCATTAGAAATTTATTTTAATTTAAAATCATCATAAATTGAAATTCCCTACGTTGTCTCAAACACTACTAATCCTACATTGAATAAACGATTAGATCATGTTTCTAAATTCAAACTCTCTTCTTGAATGAACGTGGCCAAGTCCAACTCGAACTCGAACTTGAACTCGTTGACATCCTATTCCAATAGAGATATAACTCTACAAGTCATCTTCACGTTAAAACTCTTTAACTGATTGCCTTCTCAAACCCTAAGCCATGCACATCTCCACCTTCCACTAGGATTCATGCCCCAATAGAACTCGCTTACAATTCTAAAAATCATCTTCACATGAAACCTCTTAAACCGACTTCTTATATATAAGCTCAGCCACCAGCACTTTACGTGTATCTCATTCTTTTTCAAGCCCCAATGTAGTTTCTACTTACCCAAAATCACACAGAGCACCTCTAGTCCACCAGCATCCCTTGCACTTTCTCTCATTCTAGTTCACATGATCGATTTCATGCCGAAAATATTGGATTAACGCTACGAGGTAAGTAGCATGATCATACCTTTACATGTATGTACGGTAAATGACATGTCTTTTATAAAAATATTATGCATCTATGCCCTCCATTGGAAGACCCTTTTTATGGACCCGAGTCATAAATATCATGATTTTATTCATAAGTTTCATATTAGTTGCTATACATGCATTAAATATTTTGTGAAAATCCATGATTTATGTGAAGATTTATGCATTAAATTATTTATGAAAATTCATAATTTTATGAAAGGAGTTTTGCATCAAAATATTTATGAAAAATCATGATCATTTTATGTGAGGAAATATGTATCATGACATTTTATGAAAGAATGTGATTTCATATGAACTTTATGATATGACAGATATGCAATTATGATTATGATGAAATATGTATATTTTTTAAAGGAACAATTGTATTAATCACCAAAGATTACAATAATGATGCAATATATGATGGGACATCCTCAATGTCAACAAGGACATCAGTGACATTGAGAGCATCTTTAGCTAGGCAATGAGCCAAATTATTGCAACTTCTAGGAATAAAGTCAACTGAAAAAGAATCAAATCTCTGCAACACTTGCTTAACATTATTGACTAGTAAACCAGCTTGTCACCAGCTTGCTTTGTTGCCTTTAATATCATTTATAACATTTAGTGCATCTCCTTCAAGCTTAATCTATTTCAGTCCAATGTCAACAGCCAACCTTGCTGAGTGCAAAGCACCAAATGCTTAAACCATATAAGGATCAGGAAATAGAGGCTTATACAACCTCATACAAGCTATAACTCTTCCTTCCCAATCATAAATAATAGTCCCAATACCCACTTTGCTTTGCACTTTATCCACAGCAGAATCACAGTTGATCTTGTACATATCAGCAGGAGGAGCCATTTACTGGTGAATCTGAGATGCAGCATTAGGAGGATTAGTAGTGTGCTGAGAAGAAAGAACAGCAAGGTCTTCTATTCTCTGAGTAGCCTGTCTCATAAGAAGATGAGGACTAGAAAAAGTTTGGTTAAAAACCAAGTCATTTCTTTTCCTCCATAATTTCCATGCCACCACAGCTAGTTCAATTAAATCTTCATCATTGAGTTCTTGAAACATTTGTAACATGAAGTTTCTGAAGCTAAGCTGATGCACACTTTGTTTCTGCAGCTTAGAGGAACAAAGCTGGTAGTGCACCCAGCTGATATGTAGACTCCTTATGCATGGATTCCATAACCTGCGGCCACAGACAGAATCAGAATCTACTTAGAATCGCTAACCCTAAGTCATGGGAGTCAACAGTGGGTACGTAATACAAAAATTTGCTTTTAACAAGTGAAAGATAAGTTTATGTTCATATTATTTACGTATGTATTTATGAGTAAACATATTTTTCAAGAAACCTTATGTTATTATGTTTATTGTATGATGTGTTGTTTATTGAGTATTCGACTCATTTTTGTATATTTTTATGTTTTAACCTTCCCAAGTGAGGATTTTATGAGGATGGAGCTACAGGACTGGACTTGGCCTAGGGATGCTAGGCAGAGGCCTAAATAGTTTATGTTATGCTAGCTTTATGATTTTCAATTTAATAAGTTATTTTGATAAGCATATGAGACCTTATTGATTTTAAATAAGTGCTTCCGCAAACTCTCTTTTGAATTTTAAGTATTTAATAAAAATTGACTTTTTTGTTTATAGAATCTTTCGTATCTGGCGCTTCAGTAAGAAGAAAAAAAAAGTTTTTTAAGTCAAATTTTAGTAGCACACTGATTCTCTGAAAATTCTAAAAATGACTTTATTGGGAAGTAATGTGTTATAGTTGATGTGATACGTTAAATTGTAAAGGTATTTTTGTAAAATCATTTTGTAGCTATAACCCTTCTCGTATTGAAATAGAGGAACTTGGAAGTGTGGCAATTCATGTTTGTGAGTAGTGTTCTTGTCGTGTCAAGTCATAGACATTTGATTATATGTGTCAATCTGAACCTGGCTTGTTAAGCTAAACGGATCAGACATTCGAACCCTAACTTGACCCATTTAAATAACACATCGTGTTGTGTCATCCGTTTTGACTCATTTAATAATTAATTAGAAATAGGTTAACATGATACAACTCATTTGAATCCATTTCATGTAAATGGGTTGAACTAACCCGTATAACCCAACCCATTTAACCCGATTAACATAATTTCAAGTGTTAAATCTATATTTATTAGTAGCCACAATATTTATATAAAAAAATAAGACTATCTACTAACAAAAAATATAGATATTTTTCAGATTTTAACCTATAATAAAACCAATATTACAACCCAACAATAACAAATATGACCATAGCTTTGTAATTATAATTTCAAAATAAAAACATAAGGTTATTAAGAAGTACCAATGTTACAATCTAACAATAATAAAATTATTATTTGAAATAAAATTTAAAAGAATTATTGCGAGTTATTTTTGGATTAAGCGGATTGACCTGTTATTGATCCGAATCTATTTATATTAAACCCAAACTCATAATTTTACATAGTGTTTATATTAAATTCACAAATCATGTTACGTATTGTCACTCTTAAAACTCGGTCATATCATATGTACTAACGAATAATAAGGTGGACAACCACCAAGATGGTAGCTCAGTTGGTACGAGCTAATATTTTATAACTTTGAGTCAAGAGTTTGAGACAGGACATAAGTTAAAACTATTTGTAGTAGTAAAACTTGACTTTTTAGTCATGAGATAGGCTTTTAGACTCGTTGGATATTTTGGAGCGTTGTGGTGATGGGCTCGCCTTTAAGACAGTAATTATGACTCAAACCTAATATTCTACAAGGTAAAAAGATTTCTATGATCACGCTTAGGGATAATTACTATGCTAGTCTCACCCCCTCACATTTTCCTTAAAAAAGAAAAAAAAAAAAAAGGGGGTGGACCGTGGGCCCTAAAGAGAAATGGGAGTCCCAATCTCCAAGAATCGAACTAAGCGGCATAGAGTACCCACAAATGAATAAAATCCCCGAAACTCTCCACAGGGAGAGCCGACATTCGCGGCGTAGAGACAAAGAGGCTTCTCTCTCTCTCTGTTCGTTTCATCAACAACGAAACGAAAGAAAACAAGATGCAGATTTTTGTGAAAACGCTCACTGGGAAGACAATCACTCTCGAGGTCGAGAGCAGTGACACCATCGACAATGTCAAAGCCAAGATCCAGGTCATTCCCCAATCTTTCTTTTCGGGGATTTTTTCCTGGAAAACTGTTTAGTCCTTTCATAAAATTCTTTTTACGGGTATTCGTTTTACTGAAGGAAAGGTAAAGTTTGTGTCAGTTTTACGGTTTGTGACTGAAATCGGGTCTTTTTTGCTCCTTGGGTCGTGTAGGGTTTGTAATTTGATTCTTTATCTTAAGTTTTGTTGTAATTTTCTTTTGTGTGTTTGGAGCTAGGGTTGATGTCCGTATAATTCTTTTAATTTTGGAAAATGAAAAGAATTTGATTTTCAATGTCGTCGGCTTTTCTTCTTTAAAAAAAAAAATAAATCGAAAAATAGTGAAAATTCATTCTTTCTGTTTTCTTGTTTGTTCTATTTGTAGTTTTCTTAAATCCTATGCCCCATCATAAAAAAAAAACCAATAAATTTACAGAAAATTCGTATGTTTTTGTCTCAAAACACAAAATTGTTATCTCAAAGTTGCTTCCATGTGTACTACACGTTGTTTGATCTTAAATCAGTATTTTTATGTCAATTGGATATCGTTAGCATGTTGTTGCAAGTAGGAAATATGATTTTTTTTTTTTTTTTAAAGATAAAGGTTTTCACCAAGGGTTGAAATTATTAATGTTAAAAAGCAACTGTAGTGGTGGTTGAGAAAAATGATCTGTGCAAGTCCAGGGTGTGCAAGCACTTTGTAAGCCCTTTGGAAAAATGGGACCTACTTGAGAAACCCCATTTTTTATGCTGGGTTCTTTTCTTTCTTTCTGGGTTCCTTTTTTTTTTTTTTTTTTTTTTTTTAATTTGAAAGGGCTTGCACGCCTGGAGGGCTCATATTATTACCCTAACATATGGTCTCTCTCTTTCATTTTCAATTTAATTTTTGAATATCTCTTCATCATTTTTTTTTTTTTTTTTTTTTTGCACTTGAAGAGAGACATATAAGATGATTTGGGAAATGTAAATAATTTCTTTATGCCTAGGAATAAACCAAAAGTGATAATCTCATATTTCCGAGTATCTTATCACTATTCTAGTATAATACTAGATTTTCCGAACCAAATGGCATGTTAGCGTTTAGTTTACACATATGCCATCTAATATTCTTTATATAGAAAATTGATATTCGCTCGCCTGACAAAAGAAATTTTGGCCTGTAATTAAAACTTTATGACATCAAAAACTTTTATGATATTAATGATACTTTTTCTCTTCAGTATAATATGGGTTTTTATTATACTTTTTCTCGTGGCCTGTTGGCGATTAAGGACCCTGCTTCCATACCAAAAGTCTTTAGCTGGAAAGTGTTTGCTTTTTTTTTCTAAGTTTTTAAGAATGGGAGTTTTGTTTTCTGATGAGGGAGGGTTCTTATTCTGTTTCTGTAGGTACACATGAATCGTATTTTGGTGTTATTATGTTGATTTTTTATTTTGTTCTATGTGATATGTACTGTTTTCCTTTTTATATGTATTGTACTGTTTTCCTTTTCTATATGCACAGTCTTGCTATCAAAGAGTTTTTGCACTTAATTCTCTGGTTTTCATCATTTGTTTAACAGTACTGTACAAGATCACCCGTGAAAGAGAAATGATATTTGCCGTCGTGGTTGTGCAAGCAGCGTGCAGTCGTTTTGAAAAAAGTGAATTAATATGGGACCAACATGAAAAAAAAAATTATTTTTATAATTTTTTTTTATTCATATAGTACATCCGTTTACCTCCCGCTTGCATGTGCCGACTGCATCTAGCAGTTCCGAATAATAATGTTAAGTAACTTCGTGGTGCAAATGATGGAAAGGTGTGTACAGTGTCTGCCATCTACTTTGGTTCCCTAAAGTGAATTTTCGACCTCTAGGTTATAGAGTGGAAGAGAGATCAAAACATAAAGTGGACCCTACAATATTTATTATGTTCTATATTTTTCTCACTTCGGTGCTCTAGAGTTTAGACAAAGACTTTAGGAGTCTTGATTCATCTACTAGAATGGAATTGTCTTCCATTTCTAAAGTTGGATACTTCTGCTAGTTACCACTTCATCACTTATGGTGCCACTCTATGTCTTGTTTTTTATTCCATTAGGTTCCAAGAGGCTGCCTGGACCACAAATTTGATTGATAAGGGAAATGAAAATGTAAATGTGATTTTTTTGGGGGCGTCCTTTGTTTTTTTTTTTCCCTAATTTCACTTACTGGGAAAAAAAAAAAGTTTGGTTTACTGTTACATTCAATGAATTGGCATTAAATATAAGAAATGATTGATTTAAAATGTGTTATAATGACAGCATAAATACAAATGCTGTATTAGACCCTTATAAATCTAAGCAGTCAACTGTTGTCTGATAATATAATACTTCCGCTTTTGCAAAATTTTCCAATTGTTGCAGGTAGTAATGTCAGTAGTTATGAGAATGGGATCCAGGCACAATGTGTTTTTCTTTTCTCCTATATTTCCACATTTACATTTGACTAAAGTTAGACGTATGTTTTCAGGACAAGGAAGGTATCCCTCCAGACCAGCAAAGACTTATTTTTGCTGGTAAGCAACTGGAAGATGGTCGAACTCTTGCTGATTATAACATCCAAAAGGAGTCAACACTTCACCTAGTTTTGAGGCTTAGGGGGGGAACTATGATTAAGGTGAAGACTCTGACTGGAAAAGAAATCGAGATTGATATTGAACCAACTGATACCATTGATCGGATCAAGGAACGGGTTGAGGAAAAGGAAGGGATTCCTCCTGTGCAGCAAAGGTTCTCTTTTCTTTATCCAATAATATTTTGTATTTGACTGGACTAATATGATAGAATTATTTATTGCCATGTTATGCTTTATTAAATTACTACTCCTAGCGGTATCATAATGTCTCACATACCCATGATTATAAATACTTGGTATATTTTTCCTTCTGTTACATTTTCCCACGTAAAGTTATTATTTTTTGTTTATATTTACCTATCAAAATTTTGTAAACGAGTTATTTTCTGTTGACTATTGCATTGTGTCGGTGTCCTCTTGATTTCATCCGCCTGGTTAGGGCTTGTAGACCTTATTTTTGTGATGTCACATTAATCTCGCCATTTAAAATTTCGGAGATTGGAAAGAGTCATTATACCTTTATTGGTTGCAGGCTTATTTATGCTGGTAAGCAGCTTGGAGATGACAAAACAGCTAAAGACTACAACATTGAGGGTGGTTCCGTCCTCCATCTGGTGCTTGCATTGAGGGGTGGGAGTATTTAAGTTGTATTTAAAAGAAAAGGACTTGTTGAGGCTCTCTTGCGTGGTGATGCTTTATTAGCTTATAAAATTGCTGGTGTGTGAATGAACAAAGAAGTGTTGTAAACTTGTTTAAGTTTAATACTTTGATTCTTAATGCAGTTTAATATGCCTTGCGTTCCTTTTTATTTTTAGCAAATTATATCTGTGCACCCCCGGGATTAGTCGGGACGCACTTCTTAGACACCAGTGTCAATTAAAAAAAAAATAAAAATAGCAAATTCTATCTAGATATGTCTAACTAGGAGGTATGTTCCTTTTCTCATGCGCCTGGTTTTGGGATTCCTGGTTCTGTTATGGTTTTGGGATTCCTGGCCTGCGAATAGATTTCCGTCGAGGAAAAAATATTTGTGTCTAACTTGTTTCTAAAACCCCTAACACATAAACGGTTTGAAAGAGAGTGTTCAACCTTTCGATTCACATGCAGGTGGTTTGTGTCAGCCCAGATTGGTGGGTTAAAGAGGCACGGGAAGGTACAAATCGATCACTCGTTCCTCATTTCTTGACAGCAAATGTAACTTAGCAAATGTCATATATCGATTTCTCCTGAAGAATTTTTCTCGAGTAAGATTGATAATGACTGATCAGCAAAAGCCAAGAAGTATTTTGGTTTGGTTGGATTCTTCGAGTCATACAGCACATGGATGATATTCTTTTCTTTAGTTTCTTAGCCACATTTGTTTGTTTTCTTTCATCTTTGGCATTGCTAAGAGAATATAATATCCCAGATGTTAATGGCCATCCAAACCTACCAGAAAATGCAAATGATTTCCTTTTTCCCCAGATCTTTCAGTGCCTGCGATTCAGTGAAGCTAAGCCTGTCCTAGCTCAACCTAATATGTACAAAGTATTCTTTTTCAGTTCGCATATTGTTATTTGTGTACATTTTATTAAAAGAAACGTTAAGGTTTGATTAGAAACTTCAAGGTCGAAAGCTACAGTTTTAAGTAGATGTGTAGTCCACAAATTAAACTAGCTCCAGGTTTTGTTCCTACATGTCCTAACATCATTTTCACTCTCTCAAACTTTTCTTAAGTATAGATGAGAATGATTTTGCCACTTTCATTATTCCATTTGATACAGTGAAGAATACTTGAGCTGATGAGAATATCTTTTAGCAGGGTTAAAAAACTAGAATGGAACTTAATCGCAAGATTATGCTTATAAATCTTTGTTAATATTCAATTTTGATTGTAGTTTTCTGAGCTTCTATCCATCTCAAAAGAGACTGGTAGTTTTTACTGATGTATGTAGCCCCTAAGAACTTGATTGTGAGCTGCTATCCATCGCACTTGATTGCTTGTAATTTGTATGTTGGCAATACTATGATTAGGGGTGAAAGTCGGCCGGTCCGGATCCGAAAAACCGACCGGACCGGTACTGGTCCGGGCCGGTCTCGGTCCTCCTTTTAGTGGACCGAAATCATTCGGTCCGGTCCACGGTCCAGGGGTTTTTCACTCCGGACCGGACCGAATGAAATTTAATTTAAATTTTTTTTATAATTTATATATATAATATATTGATTATATAATAATTGTATATAATTAATTATATAATTTTCATCTAACCTAATTCTATTACTAACTTGCCATTAAGTAATTATTAACTAATACTATTATTTAGAATTTTATACTAATACTAATATTTATACTAAATTACTAATACTAATAGAGTAAATTAATATTAGAGTCTAGGACTCTAGACTCTAATATGGTATAAAAATAAAATAAATACTAATAGTCTAATATAGAGTATAGTTATATAACTTATACTTATACTAATATGGACTATAGTTATAACATATACTAAAAACTAAGTGGGTAGTCTATAAATAATATCACTAATAGTCTAATATATATAAGTTTATAACTATACTATATTACTAATAGTCTAACCTATAACTATACTATAACTATAATTTTCATCTAACTTAATTATATCACTAACTCACCATTAAGTAATTACTAATATACTATACTAAATATAATATAGTAATGAGAGTCTAATATTAGTATAACTATACTAATTATAATAACTAATCACTTAACTTAACTATACTATATTATATAGTTATTATATAACTATACTATATTACTAATAAGTAATCACTATAAGTCTATAACTATATATATTTAGTATTAAAGTATTGTTATATTCTTTAATGTATTTACTATTAATTACTAATACTATTAAGTCTTAAGAGTTATGGTATAAATTACAATATATGTATAATTTTATACTAATACAAATATTTATACTAAATTACTAATACTAATAATCTAGACTCTAATATGGTATAAAAATAAAATAAATACTAATAGTTTAATATAGAGTATAGACTATAGTTATACAACTTATACTTATACTAATAATTAATATAGTTATAACTTATACTAAATCACTAATACTAAATTACTATATTATTTAATGTATAACTATTAACTATAATATATAATACTAGTATAACTAATCAAAAAAATATATAGTACTAGTATATATATTAATGTATTAACATATTATAAAAGTTATAGTATAAATTATAATATATCATATATTTGTAAATTTATAATAGTATTAGTATAGTTAGCTTAATATGTAATATGTTAGTATTAAATCACTATAACTACATAGAGTATTAGTAATAAGAGTATTACTATTATTTAATATAGTATTACATATAATATTACTATCATTACATATATTTATTAGTTATAGTATTAGTACTAGTATAGTTATTAGTACTAATAGACTAATAGTATTAGTTATTAGTATTACATATAGTTACATATATTACTATTATTACTATTACTATTACATATAGTTACATATATAGATAATATAGTTATCACTATTACTATTATTACATATAGTTATTAGTTATAGTATTATTACTAATAGACTAATAGTAGTAGTGTATTACTAATATATATATATATAATAGTATACTATATGTATATATATTAAATATATCAAAATATAATTAAATAAGTATTAAACAAAATGTCATTGGAAAAAAAAAAAGTCATAGGGTGGACCGAACGGACCGACCGGACCGGACCGGTCCATAGGAAATTCGGTCCGGTCCAGGGTGGGAAAACCCTAGACCGAATAGGTCTGGTCCGGTCCGTAAAACCTTCCTGGACCGGACCGAATTCACCCCTAACTATGATAGATATGTATGTGAAATGCGGGTTTTTAAATTGTGACGAAATGGATGAAAGGGATGTGGTTTCTTGGACCGAGTTGATTGTTGCTTATATGAAAAATGGGAATATGGATTCGGCAGGGGAATTGTTTCAAGGGTTTCCTGTGAAGGATATGGTGGTGTCGGGAGCATTGCTTGGAACATGTCGCATCCATGGAAATCCATGTCGCATTCGGCAGGGGAATTGTTTCAAGCAACTCATTACGCATCCATGCACACTGCTTGCTCTCTAACATATATGCGTTGGCGGGTAGGTGGGATGATGTTTCTAGGTTGAGAAAGAAGGGCTTGAAAAAGAATCCTGGGTGTAGTTGGGTTGAATCCAAAACAAAATACTTTTTCTTGTTAGGTGTGATCCATTGGACATAGATCCATTTTTGCAACCTTTTTTTTTTAATTCCTTAGCATTTTTTTTTTTGCCGTTCCAAGCGGTTTTTAAGATGCCACTGAGTATAAAGATACCAATTTTGCAACTTTTTATTTTGATTCCTTAAGTTCAATCCTTTTGTTTTTCTCTCCACTGGATGATCTGCTGGACATATTCAGCCAATACTAAGTGGTGTCACTTATGATGTTAGTAATAAAGAGAACCAGCGTATACTGATGAGTCATAGTGAGAACCTAGCCTTGGTTTCGAAATCGAAAATTGAAACAAGAGCTGAAGCATTGCATGGAGGAAAACTATATGAAACAAGAGCTGATTATGCAAAATGAGCTGAAACAAGAGCTGAAACAAGATCCTTAAAAAGAACTGAAACAAGAGCTGAAACTAGCAAAGGTTGTAATGAAGTTGTTGACATTGTACTTTGCTATCAAGACCAAAAATATATTTCCTTGTGTTTTTGTACAATATTGAATCTTGGAATGCCAAGACTAAAAATTACATTGAAACTCCAAATTCCCATTCAAATTCCAAAAATTACACTCTAACCTCCTAATTACATTAAAACCCCAATATTACAGAGTAGTCATGGTTGGGTAAATATACTATCTTGACTCCGTACTCCAACATGTATGTTCTTCACCCGTAGATCACCCAAAAAAAAAAAAAAGAAAAAGAAAATGTGAGTGGAGAAGCTTGGACATGACAATGTATAAAATATTTGCTAGTTGCACACTTTTACTATACCTCATCTATCTTGTTTTTTTATTTTTTTTATATTTTACTTTTTCTTTTCTTTTTCAGCTTACGTGCACCTATAGACTATGAGTTCAGAGGAATTTTATGTAGACATGTACTCATTGTCCTCACCATGTGAAAGAAAGTCATGTGGTTGCCATCCAAGTATATTCTTGATTGTTGGAGAAAGGATTTGAAAAGAAAGTACATGATGATACAGAGTAGTTATAATGACCTCGGCGATAATTATGAGGCACACAGATTGAATGATTTGTGTAACGATCATAGTGAAATAGCTTTAATTGCTTCAAAGGATCATGAGAACTACATAAAGTGTAAAGATCATATGTGCAAGTTTAAGGAGGAAGAGTTGAGTCAAAACAGTACAAGGAGTGAGGATGTTGTGTGTCATGACGGTCCAAGTAAAACCAAACAAAAAAATCTTGGGGTTTGGAGTCCTACTGGTATTAAAAGTACGGGTAGGCCTCCATCCAAACTTTGAGTCCCTGCTATGGAGACAATATAACTCCACATTCATTGTCATTGAAATATACACAATATTTCACCTCTTTTAAAAAATCATCATAAATGTTTCAAGTGGTCAACAACTTCATATTTCGATATTGGTCCTTCATTTTTTTAAGGGACGACAGACAATTCATAGTTCCCCTATGCTCTAATTATACCTCTTTGAACTTGGCATTCGTGTATAATTCATGAAATTGCTTCTCAATTGCATGAATCATAATGCAAGGGATTTTTCATTGGAATAAACCAAAATCAGCTATCTTCTCATTCTCAACCATCTTGACTAAAACATTATCATAGTCTCCAAATATTTTTTTCAATGGTGTGGTTGCATTTACATAGCTATAAAGAAATGTGTTCATACTCTTGTTACGCAGGGTTGTGGACATTCCGGCCTAAAATGTACCTCTCACATATGTAGGTACCCATTGATGCCGCTCCTCATTCAACTTACTCAACCAAGCACTATATGTTAAACCATATCTCTGAATGATGTTGTGCCACCTTTCTTCAAATTCTTGATAGCTCAAAGAGTCATATATTCAATTTAATAAAGGGCCTTTAAAGTTGTCATATTTTGAATAAGATCCTAGCTTGTGAGGTAATTTGAATAAAATGTGTCATAAACAGAATATATGCCTGGCCCTCAGAAAAACTATTGCTATTGCCGCTTGCATTGCCCTGTCTTGGTCGGTTGTAATCACATTAGGAGTCCCGTCCTGACATACACCTTAACCACGAGTCGAACAACCACATAAATGTACCTGTGTTCTCGTTTGATATAAGGCCACATCTAAAAAGTATCGATTGGCCGTGGTGGTTGACTCCCACAAAAGGAGCAAATGGCATTTTATATTTATTTGTCAAATACATTGTGTCAAAAGTTATGACATCTCCAAATGACTCATATGATATGCTGCCCTACTTTGGGCATCGGCCTAAAATACATTTCTCAACATCTCTTCTTCATCTAGATCCATCACATAAAAAAAAAATCATTATTTTTCTCTTGCTACCACACCAAATACTTCTAAAATGGCTCTGCATCTCCTTCTCCAAGCAACTCATCATGTACTTTGTTGATATGATTCCTGCACTCTCTCTCTCCAAAAGTGAGGTTCTTATATCCACCTCCTTCAACAAGCATAGTTTTGTAATTTTTAGCCAGATGGATTCCGACTTTATCCATATTTTCAATTCTTTTTTTCAACCAACTTGATAATCTTTTACGGCAGGCAATATGTCTTGACTTACTCGGGCTCGGGCTCACTGCATAATTGTGTTCAAGGACGACATTGGATAACTGATATCTTCAATTGATTATTTGCTTTATATTAATCTTAGCCTTGCAAGATGTCCCTCCTA
Source organism: Carya cathayensis (assembly GCA_011037825.1). Lineage (NCBI taxonomy): Eukaryota > Viridiplantae > Streptophyta > Magnoliopsida > Fagales > Juglandaceae > Carya > Carya cathayensis. The sequence goes on along the minus strand of QGSO01000139.1, from coordinate 1,430,587 downwards.
CTGACTTTTGCTAATCAATTTTTGATGACTTGCTTATTGGCTTGTGATGGCAGCTACAAGCTATGGTGAAGTATTTTACCTCCCCATAATCCCCAGTAGTCGATGTTCTTTTCGACACTCCAAATTCCTTCTGTTTGGTATACTTAGAGTAGTATTCAATAACATCTTCTTGAGTCCCAAATATCATATCAACCTTTGGTTATTCAACCTTTTGATTCTTGGTATACTGAGAACTAGCTTGCTCTTGTTGGTCTACATTAAGCAAAACATGATTTATTTTAAATCCATAAGTATGCCATAAAACAATTGATATTTAAAAGAGCCCATAAAACAATATCATTAAAAATTCAATAATTAAAATTTAACCTCATGGAGTGTCAGGACCATCACTCTCATATTCTTCCTTAGAAAATATCAATCAGCACGATTCCATCTTGATTATAGCTACAAAATAAAATAATAAAAAAAGTATATAAACAACTATGTTTTGGGTATAAACAACTATGTTTTGGGTCCAACAAGTAAATGTGTACCAATACACAGTGATAACGACGTCGCACACTAATAATAAAAGTTAAACTAGCTATGGCAGTGGAGTTTCACCATGCCAAAGTTTCCATTTCAAGATCAACAAGCAATTTATTCAAATAATTAGAAGTGCCAATTCCTTTACAATGCGATTGCTTAAATAGAGTTGCTAACAAGTTGATCCTAGAATAATAAACGGAATAGGAATAAAATTACTTATTAAACTAAAATTGTAAATGCTAACTTAATGGATTAACATCCTTATTGATAATCACTAATGGATTAAAATCCTTATTTCCTAGTTGATAACTGCGACTAAACACTCCTACTGGTACTTGACTACGCCAATTTTCCCCTTCCCCTAAAGAATCTAACTCTGATGGATGTTGAGATTGATAGAGCTCTAAGATATCTGGGTTGAGACATTGTACTTCCTCAGTTTTAAGCCAAATGTAGTTAGACAATGGTCTATTCTTCCATTTAATGAGAAATTTTTGATACCCGCCACGCCAAGTTGACACTACTTGGTCATCTAAAATGTCCTCAATATCTTCACGTGGCCTGTGGGTTTTTGGCAACTTGGCTGTAGTAGTATTCCCACGAAAAGAAGGATCATGTCCAAGATAGGCAATAAAATCCTCAACATTAAAAATGTGACTAAATTGAACCTCTGGTGGTAGCTCCAGGAGATACGCGTTGGAACATAAATGCCTCAACACAAATGGCCTTGCCTTCCATGAGTGCAACTTAGTAAGGGCCCCTCGTGGGAACCTTTTGGGTCTAACGTGAGTGAGCAAAAAATCGTTTGGTTGAAACTCAATGTGCCGATGAGAGATGTCTGCATGCTGCTTGTACAGTTCATTGTTGTTGGTAATCCACATACTTCTTTGTGGACCTCCTGCAAATGTTGGTAAAAATCTTCAGCTCCCTCACTAACACGTTGTGGCAAAGGCAAAGAGACCAACTCAAGAGGTGCCCTAGGTTAAAGGCTAGTAACTATTTCAAATGGTGAGTGACCTGTACTGCGATTAATAGAGTTGTTGTATGCGAATTTAGCATGGGGCAGGAGGAGATCCTAGGTAGTGCCATGTTCAGTAATGAGATAGCGTAACAAATTGCCTAAGCTGTGATTGACGGCTTCAGTTTGGCCATCCGTTTGAGGATGAAATGCACTTGAGAATTGTAATTTGGTTTCCGTCTTGGCTCATAATGTCTTCCAAAAATAGCTAACAAACTTGATGTCATGATCAGACACAATTGTTTTTTGGTAAGCCATAGAGGCAACTCGAGAAGCATCAAACGTTCGGCAACAAGGGAGGAAATGAGCCATTTTTTAGAAACGGTCAACCACCACGAATATTGAGTCATGTCATTTGATGGTTCATGGAAGACCAAGAATGAAGTCCATGCTAATATTTTCCCACGGTTTCTCTGGTACTGGAAAGGGTGTATAAAGTCTAGTGTTTTGTTTTTGCCCATTGGAAAGTTGATACGCACAACAACGCTGAATAATTCTATTTACATCTCGCTTGAGGCCTGGCCAAAAGGAATTATCCTCCACAAGGTGGATGGTCTTGTAACGACCAAAATGCCCTGCAATTCCCTCGACATGTAGTTCCTTGATAACAAAATCCTGCATGTTAGTATCGGGCAAGCACATCTTGTTCTAGAAAAATAGAAATCCTTCTGTAAGTGTGTACTTAGGGTGATCCGTAGCATTACCTAATGAGAGGAATTCATAGATGGAGCTGAACATTTTATCTAACTTATAATCTCCTTTGATTGAGTCGAGCCCAGTGTTGGTGACGGTCATCATGGTAAGTAAGGACGCTTTGCGACTAAGGGCATCAGTGACTCAGTTTTTGGCACCAGCTTTATGCTTGAGAACAAATGAGAATTGCTGCAAGTAGTCAACCCAGCATGTGTGCTTAGCACTTAGACGTTTCTGCGAATGTAAATGGCAAAGAGAGTCATGATCCGTATAGAGAACAAATTCCTGGTGAATGAGATAGTGTCTCCAATGACACAACAATTGAACAATCGAATAAAACTTGAGGTCGTAGGTTGAGTACCAATGCCAAGCTTCATTCAGTTTTTTGCTAAAAAAAGCAATGGGATGGCCTTGCTGGCTAAGAACACCTTTGATGCCCTTGTGGAAGGCATCACACGCCACTTTAAAAGGCTGTTCAAAATTAGGAAGTTGAAGGATATGAGCCTCGGTAATGCGGGCCTTGATCGTCTGGAAAGCTTTCTCAGCTGTTGGTGTCTGCCTAAAAGTCCCATTTTTTTTGCACTCTATAATTAGGGCCATAACACTTATGAAATTCTTAATGAAATGCCGATAAAAAGACGCAAGGCAGTTGAAGGATCGCGTCTCATGTACGTTTGTGGGTGCCAACCAGTCGAGGATGGCTTGCACTTTTGAAGGGTTAGCCGAAATACCGCTTGTAGAAATTATGAAATCCAATAAGAGCATTGAGTCCTGCATGAAGCTACACTTCTTAAGGTGGATATAGAAACTCTCGAAGCACAATACTTGGAGGACTTGACAAAGATGATGCAGGTGGTTCGTGTAACTGGAGCTGAAAATGAGTATACTGTCAAAGTATAACACCACAAACTTATTGATAAAGGGCCAAAGAATCTGTGTCATGAAGAGTATAAAATTGCTGGGGGCGTTAGTGAGCCCGAACGGTATCACAAGCCACTCAAAGAGCCCCTCCTTCGTTTTGAAGGCCGTCTTCCACTTGTCGCCCACCCTAAGGTGAATTTGATGGTATCTGCTCCGAAGATCAATTTTTGAGAATACTTGCGCGCCATGTAGGATGTCCAACATGTCATCCAAATGCAGAATAGGGAAGTGATACTTTACCATGATCTTGTTTATAGCCCAACTATCAATGCACATGCGCCAGTTGCCATCCTTCTTTGGTGTGAGCAATACAGATACCGCACAAGGGCTGAGGCTCTCACGAATGAACTCCTTGTCGAGTAGTTCTTGGACTTGTCGTTGGAGCTCCTGCTGTTCTTTCGAACTCATTCGATATGCAGCCCTACTGGGTGACGTAGCTCCAGGCACTAGATCCATGGTGTTCTGGATGTCTCGCATGGGAGGTAGTGCATGGGGTAGTTCTTTTGGGATTAGATCTGAAAATTCTTCTAGGAGGCCATTGATTTTGGAAGGTACTGCTATGGTATTTAGTTGGGGTTCACTTGCTTTGGTGACTAATGCAAAGATGACCCCATAGTCACGTTGGTGCGTCGAAATCATGGATTTTCATAGGTTGCAAAGTTACTTTCCTGCCAGCAAACATAAAAGAATAAGTATTTTTGTATCCATCATACTTGACCCACTTGTCATAAAGCCACAGCCTCCTCGATAGTATATGGCACGCTTTCATTGGTATCACATCACATCATAGGGTATCCACATAAGCCTTCCCTAGTGAGAAGGTGATCAAGCACTGAAGCTTGACGGGTATCGACGTATCATCCACCCAACTCAGCTTGTAGAGGTTGGGGTGCTTCTCTACTGGTAATTTCATTTTTTGAACTATTTCGCTGGATATGACATTCATGTCGCTACCATTATCTATGATGAGGTTTAGAGCTCTTCCTTAATGCTCTACTCATTTATGGAATATATTGCTGCACAACCAGTCCTCCCCACTTGGTTTCTCCTTCTTGTGGCCTATCAACACCATTCGAATGCCACACACATGTAGTTTGGAGCCCTCCGGTACTTCCTTTAAAGGCTCTTTCTTGTCATCACCTGACTCAAAACATGTTCCTCCTTCCTCAACTATGAGGGGATGATCACACATCAATGTGAGCCTCTATTCTTGAGTTGGTCAAATTACGGTGAAGTGCCCTTTGCCTCCGCACTTGTAGCATTCTTTGGACTTAATTTTGTTGTGGTCACGTTCTGGTGTTCTTTTTTTTTTGGTGTTGCATAGCTCCAGTTGGTGGCTCGATCTGCTAGTCTAGTCACTATGGAGCTATTGGGCACGAATGCTCCCTAGTTGGGTGCTGGATTTTGTGGTATCAGTCCTTATTGCTGCTCGACACGTAGGGCCAATTGGTAGGGCTTCCTCAATGCTTTCAGCCGAATAGTGAGGAGTTCCCTTCGTATATTGTCTTGCAATCCACCCTTATAGCTAGCAATCGATTGGCTTTCCGTCTCAGAGACACAACTACGGATACTTAGTTTATAGAACTTATTGATGTATTCATCAATGGATGTATTCCCCTGCATCAACAGCAACAATTCTTCAAACAACATTTCTTCATAGTCAATGGGTAAGTATTTCTCCTATAGCTTCATCTTTATCTTTTCCCAATCAGCAATAGGTGGCTAATGAAGTCGGTGCAACTGCTCTTCCACGATTTGCCACCACACTCTGGCTTGACCTTTCAATTTCATTTTGTCGAAGCGCACACGACCATCGGTTGCAATCCCAAACCAATCAAGGTAGTCTTCCAAGGAGGTGAGCCAGCTCTGGAAGGCATATGGATCCAGTTTGCTATGAAAATCAAGCATGTCCACACGCACTTGGTGCACGGTGTCATCATGGCGGTGATCTAGTGTCTCTACTTGATTCAGGAGGGTCTCCATGCATGGTTGGAATTTCCCTTCCTCTGCATACATCCTAGGTTTCCAGTGTGAATTTTTGAAAGGGGTATAGATCGGTATTTGGGTGTGGTCATCAACATTGAAGTCACCTTCGGATAGTCTTTTATTTCCCCTTGTCTCCATACTATCATCGTGCTTGGGGTAGCTTGAACTCTCTGGTTTGTCAAACACGTGTGCCAACACGATGTCCATATTTTTTGTAAGGGATCCCACCTAGTTTGCTACCTCTAGAAGAACATTGTCGCATTGCTGTTGTTTTAAGCTGGAAGTGTTGTATTGCCTATAACTATGTGCACTCATGGTGAGAGTTAGAACTTCAGCTCTTGAAACCAGAATTGATAGCAACGTTGCACACTAATAATAGAAGTAAAACTAGCTATAACAGTGGAGTCTCACCATGCCAAAGTTCCCATCTCAGGATCAACAAGGAATTTATTCAAATAATCAGAAGTGCCAATTCCTTTACAATGCGATTGCTTAAACAGAGTTGCTAACAAGTTGATCTTAGAATAATAAACGGAATAGGAATAAAATTCCTTATTAAACTAAAATTTCAAATGCTAACTTAATGGATTAAAATCCTTATTGCTAATCACTAATGGATCAAAATCCTTATTTCCTAGTTGATAACTGCGACTAAACACTCCTACTGGTACTTGACTACATCACACAGCTTGACATTCCACTAAGTAGCAGACTGAAAAATAAACATTTATCAAAAAAAGAAACAGAAAGTCATGTCTTACATACACTTTCATAAATTAGACGTGGTCTGTAAGATCTATCTTCAAAAGCTCAAGACGTTGTTTCAGTTGTGTATTTTCAAAAATTTTTCCACTTCGAATTATATAAACAACTATGTTTTGGGTAGTACATAAAGACCCAAACCCACCATCCACCTCCTCAAAAAAGAAGAAGAAGAAGAAGAAGAAGAAGAAGAAGAAAGGGCCACAAACAGAATTGAGAATTCCACTCAAACAAAAATTGAAGGATTCATCATCAATATAAAAATTAAGTAGTTACACCCCAAAGATTTTAAAACATGAAAGCAGCTGCTTGTATTTTTATCTACTCAAGAACAGGAAAAGCAAAAATGGCACATGAAAAATGTATTTGGATGTGTCTTCAACACTACTATAAGAATATGTGTGATGGACGTAAGGGATTTTTTGATTCAAGAACTACGGTTTGTATTTAGGTGTATCTTCAACATGAAAATCAAACCTCATTTTCTTCCACCAAGAACAAGCCCAAACTATGAACCTAGGAATAGGCCCTCAATAGCTAGAAATAGACAAAAGAAAAATACTTGCAAGGAAAGCAGAGAATGGTAAACCAATTCATCACGCCAAGAGCTGAAGAATAATGCTAGAGAACGGTAGACCAAACCTATGCAATGGAATGATACTTGTTGCCGCACCAAATACTTTTCCAGCAGGGAAGAATAATTGTAGGGTACTTGCTGGGATCTCTATAGACTTGATGGATGGCAGGGCTGGAAACTCTACAAATGAGATGAAGGCAAAAATTATGCTTTAAAAAAAAAAAAATCTGACGTGGCACACGCCAGTGTGTGAAATCTCTTTATGGGATCCTTGTGTATTTCTAGTAGCTCTCTTTTATTATATGTTAGTGCATACTATGAATTGCTTCAGAAGTGACACTCTTACAAATTTAAGAGACGATGAGATTACTACTCCTTTAACTTCAAACATTAACTTGTCAAGTAGTAGTAACACCAGTCTCCCTCCCAAAAGGAAGGCAAGTAAGGGCCCCTTAGTAGTGTAGGAACACTTCACAAAAATAGATGGATGTTCATTAGGTGAAAAGCAGGGTGTAATTGCTACCACAAGATTTACACTTGTCACCCCAAAAGACATGATACATAAAGTATGTTGCATCATGTTGGTGTTTGTAGGAAAAACCCTGATAGAATTAGACCTATGGATCAACAAACTACACATAAGTTTGATCAACAAAATATGAGAATGGCAATTGCAGATATGATAATTTGTGATGAGGTTCCGTTTAGGGTGGTGGAAGCACAAGGATTTAGGAATGTATGTAAATCACTAGAACCAAGATTCCAAGTGCCATCTCAAACCACTGCAGCGAGAGACTATATTAAACTATTTAAAAAAGAGAAGGAGATTGAGGAAAGTATTTAAGGCAGTTGGGTGGGTTAGTTTAACTATTGACACTTGGATGTTCAATCAGAACTTAAATTATATGTGTCTTACTGCACACTTTATTGACTGTGAATGGAAATTATACAAAAAAATTATAAATTTTTGTTTGATTCATAATCACAAGGGGGACACTATTGGAAAGCATGTAGAGTCATGTGTATAGGATTGGGGTATTGACAATATTTTTGTTGTTACAGTTGACAATACTTCTTCAAACGATGTTGCCATTGATTACTTAAAAAGGTTTGTGGGAGGTCATTTGTTGGAAGGGAAGTATATTCATATAAGGTGTTGCGCCCATATTATGAACCTTATTGTGGATGATGGACTAAAAGATTGTGATGATTCAATCACAAGGGTGCACAATGCAGTTAAGTATGTTAGATCCACTCCTGCAAGAATGGAAAAATTCAAAAGGTGTATAGAGAAGGAGAAAATTAGCTGTTCAAAATTGGTGTACCTTGATGTTTTCACTAGATGGAACTCCACTTATCTCATTCTAAAAGTTGTAGAAATATTTCAAAAGCCATTTTTGCGATTGGAGAATGATGATGGTTATTTTTCTCGCTATTGTTGTAGTGTGAGTTTGAGTCCCCTAAACTCCAGTGATAGGGTGAGAGTTAAAATAATGGTTAAACTTTTGAAAATTTTTTATGATGCTACTACGAGACTTTCTGGCTCTTCTTATGTTACATCTAATGTATATTTCCAAGAGTTTTGTGGCATCCAATCACATTTATCCAAAATGAGTCAAAGTAATGATCTAGTGTTGAGATGTATGGTTACAAGCATGAAGAGTAAGTATGACAAATATTGAGGATCAATTGAAAAGACTAACTTGATGATATTCATTGCTGTTGTTCTTGATTCAAGATGCATGGTGGTATTTTAGTTGAAGAAAATACATGGTGGTATGTTAGTTGAAGAAATGATTGCAAAAGTGAAACAATGGATGATTGACATGTAAGGGAGTATAGTGTTATGTATGGGAGTTTAAGTGGAGTTTCATACTCTGAGCCTCATTTCTTAGTTGATCCTAATATGATTGATTCTAATTCTCAGCAAAGTTTTTGGATTAAGTGTGAGCAAGAAATTATTGAATGTAATTTGAGAAACAAATTGGAGATTGGTCAATACTTGGAACATGCTTATGAGGTACGAGTTCCAAATTTTGATATTTTAGATTGGTGGAAGATCAATGAAATAAAACATCATATTTTGGCGAGAGTTGCACGGGATGTGATGCCATTCCCATTTCTACTATTTCTTATGAGTCAGCCTTTAGTGCAGAGGGTTGTGTGATTGACCCATTTTGTTGTTCATTATCTCCCATTGGTTAAAAGATCTAACACCCATTGATCTTCATGCCTCCTTAGACAATGTTGAAAGTTTTGAGGCAAAATGGAGTAATGAACATATTTCTTACATATTTATTAAACTTTTTCATAATGTTTATTTTTATATCATTTAATAATTTATTTTTTTCAGAGTTTGATCCCAAATCAAGTTTTATTTACGTTGATAAGAGTGACTCAAGGTTTATAGTTTGCACATTCTATATTTGTTGTTAAATATTCCTGTTTGAGGACTGTTTATTGCAGTGATTTAAAACAGCATTGGTTCAAAACAGTACAATGATAATAATTATAGCCTAAGGGTAATTTCTAGTTCATGAATTTGGATTAAAAAAGTTTTTGAGATATGTTTTTATAGTAATCTTACTCCATCCTATATTTGACATTCCCGATCATACTAATTAATGTGGTGCAATGTGTTTCACATTACTATCGCTTAAATGAAAAGTCATTACCTACTCATCATTTTTAAATATTACATATAATATTTATTTTTAATTTTTAAAGTTTTTTTATAATATTTTTTTAAATTAATTAAAATTTTCTACTTATCATCTATATACCACACATTTAATAAGAGAAAAAAAATATAATATGTAACATGTAAAAATGATAATTATAATTTCTTAAAACAAAATGCATTACAGTGGAATAGATAAGTGTCCAACAAATGACAACAATGTTACAAAAGGCTTGCCAAAAAAGAAAAGAGGCCATGACACCTTGCTGTCTGAGAGGACGTTAGCAGTAAAATTAATTAACTAAAGTTGTACAATGACTGAATGAAAGTTGTCGAAACATGTTATATATTATTAGTTTAAAATAATATTGCAGAATAAAATGCAAATTAAATGGTCCTCTCCTTTTATCGTGTCTCTCTCTCCCTGTAAATTAATATTTAGTATATTTCATTTTATTTCAAAATCCAATCGAAAATATTAAATTACATAAAAAATGTAGGATGCATTTCATCTAGTGCTCTCTTCACTTCCTCAGCTGTAAAAGTTGCATCAAATTGGTCTAACATTTGAGCATTTACTCTACCATTTAGATATTGCAGAAAGTCCATATTACCCAATTCCTCAGGAGCAGTAAAAAGAGTCTGAAAGTACTCAGTTTAGAGGTTGTGTGTAGTCCTTGAGGGGTGTTTCTGTTTTTAGTCTCGGTGGCTTTCATCTAGAGTGGAAGGGTTGCAACATTTGTGGAGTAATCTGCGGCTAAGTGAAGAGGAAGATGCGTCTATTGTGCTGGAGGAGGTGGATGTCTCTGTGGTGAAGAGTAAGGGTGATCTGAGTTTGATTGGCAAAATTTGGTGTGATCGACAACTGGGAAAGCAGGTTGTTGAATCGACTATGGCAAGAATTTGGCTTCTTAATAAACTTGCTGTGTTGAAGGAGGTTGGAAGGAATGTGTTTGTGATGAGTTTTGCAACTCATGCCGATAAGGAAAGAATAGAAGCTGGAAGGCCATGGTTTTTTTATGGTCAATTATTTGTGATTATTCCGTTTGATGGCATTACCCCAGTTTATGCATTGAAGTTTGATTTGGCACCTTTCTAGGTGCAATTCCATAACCTTCCTTTGTTTGGTATGAATAAGGATTATGGTATCAAGTTGGGTGGATCCATTGGTGAAGTACTAGATGTGGATGTTGATACTGATGAGGTTGGTTGGGGTAGCTGTCTCAGAGTGAAAATTATGATAGATTTGAAGAAATCACTTGCTCGAGGAAGGACATGCATGGTGCAGGGTACTAAAGTTTGGTGTCCTATACAGTTTGAGAAGCTCCCTCGTTTGTTTTACATGTGGTAGAATTATACACGAAAGTGCTAGTTGCCAAATGGAACCTCAATCATCTCCCCAATTTGGTGCTTGGCTGCGAGTAGAGTCAAATTTTAAAAGGAGATGGGAACTACTGCAGGATCAAAACTCCAAAGTTGGTGCTAAGAACATTGGGGTGGTGCAGGAGTAGAACAAGGTGGCGGGTGGTGGTGCTATGCTTGCTAAGGCCAGAAATGGTAACGTATGTCCAACTTCAATGCTCCATTATGAGGTTAGCATACCTTCAGGCACATCTACAGCTATAACTCACGACAGTTTTAAGAAAGCATCAGTTACTGACTGTTATGGCCAACAGGGAGTTTCTGAGACTGTAACGGCTATACTTGATAATTTTGATGCTGAAACAGTAGTAGAAGCACACGTGCAAAAAGGAGGTGATCTTGGGCCTATAAGACCATCTCATATTGGGCCTGTGGTTGGGCTTGTTGCTGGGTTGTCTGAGGTTATTGAAGGGGCTTTTGCTAAGCCTGTCCATGGAGATGAAACTCATTTGGTTGTTGCTGTAAGTGTTCAAACTACGTCTTTGCAGAGAAGGTGCACTAGAAGTATTTGGAAGAAAAGAGCTAGAGCATTCTCCTATGATATACCTGTACAGTCTTCAGTACAAGTTGATGTGGATGCTAAAATGAAGAGATCAGTGGAGGAGAGTGCTAGTGATGCTATACTTGGTGGTGAGCATAAAAAATGTAAGTTTACAGTATTATCTAATGATGCTGGTGTGCATGTTGAAAAAGAAGTTCACAATAGAAGGGGAAACAAGCAATTGGGATTGACAGTGGCTGTGCAACAGCCTTGCCAAGGTCAATGAGTTTTATAAGCTGGAATTCCCGTGGGCTTGGGAACCCACTAGGAATTCAGATCCTATCTAATTTGGTAAGAAAATAAGCCCCTGAGATTTTATTTTTACAAGAAACAAGATTACATTCTTGAGCTATGGAAAGATTCAAGTTTAAGCTGCGTTTTTTTGGCTGTTAGTAGTGAAGGGAGGAGTGGGGGAATAGCACTGTATTGGAAGAAGAAATATAGAGTAGAAGTTTAAAGTTTTTCTAAGTATCATGTTCATGCTGAAGTGACTGAGGAAGATGTAAATGGTGACTCCTGGTGGCTGACTGAGTTTTATGGTCAACTAGAAGTGAGTAGAAGAAATGAATCGTGGTCTTTGTTGAGGTCTCTGAAGGTTCCTCCTGATATAGGATGGATTCTTTTGGAAGATTTCAATGAGATTATGAGTAATGATGAAAAGAGTGGTGGAAGAGCTAAACCAGACAGGCAACTGAAGGTCTTTAGAGATATCATTGAAGAATGTCAAGTGCATGATTTGGGGTTTAGATGTAATCCATTTACTTGGTGTAATGGAAGGGAAGAGGGCCATACCATTAGTGAAAGGCTAGATAGGTGCTCTTCGAATTTGAAGTGGCATTCTTGTTATCCAATGGCTCTGGTTATCCATGGGGTAGCTGCTTATTTTGATCATAGGCTTATTATTTTAAAATTGTTTGAAGAGGTGCAAAAGGGACCAAGAAGGAAATTGTTTCATTTTGAGGCAATGTGGGTAGAAGATTCTAGCGGTAAACAAGTTGTGGATGGAGCTTGGAAGGTTGTTGAAGGAAGAAGGGAACTGAATATAGTAATGAAGAAGATTGAGCACTGTAGTGAAAAATTGTCAGTGTGGAATAGATCAAGCTTTCGTAATGTGCAGAGGAATTTACATATAGCCCAAGAAAAGCTCAGATTAGCTCATCAGACTGATCCTCTTTCTCTTAATAGGTAGCAAATTCAAATGGCACGAAAGGAGGTCCAACAGTGGCTGCAAAGAAGTGAGACTATGTGAAAACAAAGATCAAAGGTTCTGTGGTTAGCTGAGGGAGATAAGAATTCACGATTCTTCCATCATAAAGCATCTCAAAGGAGGAAGAAGAATTGCATCAAAGGGATCAAAGACTCAACTGGAAGGTGGCAAATTACATCGAAAATGGATTATATTACAAGCACACATATTTGTGTATAAAATGTTATTCACTATACTTGTACTTAAAATTAATAAATCATTCTTAGGATCACTATATCACATTGCAAAAGACAAATTAGTTATTGTATCAATTGAAAATAGAATAAGAGCAAATATTGAATGCCAAATTTTGATAAATAACTTTTTGAATGAAAAAGTTAAAAAATAATGTTAAATAAAAATTCATTGTTATATATGTTAATACAAAAAATTGCACAACATACCTGAAAAAGAGGAAAGAGTCATCCTCAACTCATGGAGTTGATTCAGGCCACAATGATGTAATCAAAATGCTCACGATAGCGGTTTAGGCATCGACACGATACTCGTGTGTACATCCATTAAAACAAATAGTAAATAAATACAAGAAATATAAATAGAGAGTGAGACACCCAGATTTATGTAGTTCGGCATAAAAGCTTACGTTCACGGGTTGTTTGGGAGCGAAACCCACTATGATGGTGATTTTATTATCTCTCGTGGCCTCATATATCTCTCAATACAATGGAAGAAAATAGAATTTGATGGAGGTTGAAGAAGATGGCTTGCTTATGAGGAAGGAGCTTTGAGGTGTCTTGTCTCTAGAGAAGTCCTCCAAATATGAGGGGAGTCCCTCTCTTTATAAAGATCGCTTTCTTTCCTTAGAGTAATTGAGTTACACTTATCTTATGAAACTCTTTCCTTTTACATTGTCAACTTGCCTTAGCTCGAGGCTTGATTCTTGGTCTTATCTGTGGCCTTGATTCTTGGTTAGTGACTTTATACCCAACAAATGCACGTGATTCTTAAGGTCGATTTGTTTAACAGGAAGGGCTTGAGAATCTTCAAATTAGCCGTGATAGAGATAGTCTGTAGACTTGTCGTAACCTACACTTAAATGGTCAGGGAGCTCGTCGACCCTCTGGGTCCATTCTAGGCAATCGTTTGAGCTTGTCGACTCGTTTATGAAGTAACTCAAGCAATACAGTTGTGGAGGTCGAAAACTCGGTCTCGGAGAAGGTTCATCACTCGGCATTAATTGAGGGAGGTGCTTCCCCATGTTGGGGTTGATTCCCAAATGCATTTGCAAGGGCACACAACTTTAAGGGCGAGGAGTGATGCTCTCAAGAGAGCGTCATCATCTTTTGATCGCCAAATGCGAGTGCAAGGGCATGCGGCATTAAGGGCGAGAAGTGAAACGCTCAATGGAGTGTCATCATCCATTGATCATCAAGTGCGAATGCCAAGGCACGCAGCTTTAAGGGTGAGTAAAGTGCTCAAGGGAGCGTCATCATCCTTTGATCGCCAAGTGCGGATGCAAGGGCATGCAGCTTTAAGGGTGAGGAGTGAAGCGCTCAAGGGAGTGTCATCATCCTTTGATCGCCAAGTGTGAGTGCAAGAGCACATAGCTTTAAGGGTAAGGAGTAAAGCACTTAAGGGACCATTATCATCCTTTGGTCGCCAAGTGCGAGTGTGAGAGCATACGACTTTAAGGGCGTGGAGTGAGGCACTCAAGGGAGTGTCATCATCCTTTGATCGCCAAGTGTGAGTGCCAAGGCATGTAGCTTTGTGGGCGATGAGTAATACACTCAAGGGAGTGTTATCACCTATTTATTGCCAAATGCGAGTGCGAGGGCACCCGGCTTTATGGGTGAGGAGTGATGTACTCAAGGGAGTGTCATCACCCATTGATCATCGAGTGCAAGTGCAAGGGCACTTAGATTTACTATCACAGGAGGGAGGGCTCGACCACACTGCTGTCGAGGGAGGCATGGCTCAAATGCACTGCTATCTTGGGAGGTAGAGTTCGACTGTGCTTTTGTTGCGGAAGGCACGACTCTACAACATTGTTGTCCTGGTAGGCATGGTGGACCTCTTTGTTGTCACCAGAGGTAGGGCTCGATCGTGCTATTGTGGCATGAGGCAACAGCGAAGGTGTCATGCACTCCTTACGCTCGTTGTGCTTGGCATGTACAATGCATCTGTGTACAATGCACGCCATGCAGTCCACTGGTTTATTCCTATTTTTAACAATGTTAACAAAATAAACAGAAAAATACTAGGTTAAAATTGAGAGATCTTTTATGTTTCTTCAGAGGTGATCTCACGAGCCAAGGAACACTTCATGGGTGAGCAACTGTGGTGAACAATTGGTTGTGGGCGAGGAAAGTGATTACAATGTTTGGTTGATGTGGTGCAAGCAGCCTTACGTGGTGTTCAACTAGATGACAATGATGGGTGTATTAGAATTATTCACGGTGGCAATTGGGTGGTGTTGGAGTATAGCCTTTCATATTGACAAAATGGAATTAAAATCAAAAGAGGAAAAGCTAAAAGTAGAGAAGCTAAATCAAAATCTGTAATTCTGTTAATTCAGTTATTTTTTTAGTTATTTCTTCAAGTGTATATAAACACTAGTTCACTCATTGTAAATTTATCAATTCATTCATGAAAGGTTTTCATTCTTCCTTCTTTTGCTTCTATTCTCGAGTTATACTTTGTCCTCATCAGAAAATCAACATGGTATCAGATTGAAATCTCTTGCAAAATTATTGCAATTTGCACTCTTACTTTCGCAAATTCATCTTCATCTTCTCATCTCTTGCAAAATTCTTCTTGCAGAATTCTTCTACTTCTTCTTGCACTTTCTTGGGTAGATTTTCGAAATGGATTATGCCAATTCTGCCACTTCTCCTCAGTTTGTCATAAATCCCTTAGATGATTCTTCTAGTCCTTTTTATCTACATCCAAGTGACAATCTTGGTGCTCTTCTCATCTCAAAAATTTTGTGAGAGACAACTACATTGCTTGGAGTCGATCAATCATCATAGCCTTGACTGTCAAGAACAAGGTAGCCTTTATTGATGGTTCAATCCTTGCTCCTTCTACTAATCAACGCGCTATTCACATTGCTTGGTTACGTGCCAACAACTTGGTACTTTCTTGGCTTATGAATTCCATTTCTAAAGACATAAGGAATAACTTGCTTTATGTTGCATCTGCTGTAGATCTCTAGAATGAGTTAAAAACTAGATATTTGAGAAGTGATGGCCCAAGAGTTTTTCATCTTGAAAAATCTCTTAGTTGTATAAATCAGGGTTCATCATCAATTATAGAGTATTTTAGTGCCTTTAAGACTCTTTGGGATGAATATGTCAGTTATAGACCATTCCCAACATGTACCTGTGGAAAGATGGCTTCTTGCACTTGTGAGTTTTTCAATTCCTGCTACTTCAAAAGCAGCCAGATTATGTTTTGAAGTTTCTTGTTGGATTAAATGAGTCCTATGCTTCAGTAAGGAGTCAATTATTGCTTGTTGTTCCTTTGCCTAGCATGGCTAAAGTGTTCTCTTTATTGCTTCAAGAGGAAAGTCAGAGGTTACTTACCAACTCTATTTCTGCAAGCCCTGAAACACATGCTTTGTTAGCAAAGCAATTTAATCAGTCTCATCAGCACACTCAGTCCAAGTTCTCCAAAGAGAAGTTGAAGAAATCCTCAATGCATTGTACTCATTGTGGCTACAATGGCCATAGAATTGACAAGTGTTTCCAATTGCATGGTTATCCCCCTGGATGGACTGGACCTAAGGGCAAAAGAAATCTTCCATCTACAAATGCAGCCATTTCAACTGAAGAGGTCTACATTCAAAATAGCAAAGAGAACCAAAGGTTTTCTTTAACTGCTGAAGAGTTTAACAAGCTTCTAGCACTTGCCAACTCAAATTCATCAACCCAGAATACTAATTCATCTATAGCAGTTGTGAATTTAGTCACTGCCCCTCAATTTTTTGGTAACATTTTTACTTAATGTAATTCTGTCTCTACCAAGTTAAATTCTAATTTTTCTTGGATCCTAGATACTGGTGCAATAGATCATATGATCTGTTCACCTCTTCTATAATCCTCTACCCCTAAACCAATTATAAGTTCCTTTAATCTTCCCAAGGGTCAAATTGTTCCAGCATCATACATTGGGACAATAAGTATCTATAGCACATTACAGTTAAACAATGTTTTGTGTGTCCCTAGTTTCTCATTCAATCTTTTATCTGTTTCTAAACTAACCAAAGACTCTAATCTTTGTCTATCCTTTTTTGCTTCTTATTGCCTTTTACAGGACCAATCAATGAAGAAGATGATTGAGATTGCATTTGAGAAACAAGGACTTTACCATCTATCTCAAGCTTGCTCAAAAGCTCATTCCTGCCATCAATATCAGTTTAATTCTGCACCATGTTTTGCTTCAGCCACTACTCAAAACCAGTTAAACCTTTGGCACTACAGATTAGGTCATGTCTCAAATTCCAGAATACCTTTTCTTAGACAAATAGACAATTCAATAACATTTGATTGTACAAATGTTTGTGAAATCTGTCCACTAGCAAAGCAGAGAAAGCTTTCTTTCCATGTATCACAACATATTTCTAATAAAGAGTTTGAATTGATTCATTGTGATATATGGGGTCCTTTTGCTACTGTTTTTGTAACAGCCCGCTAAAATTTAGTCTTATCTCCTCACCCTTCTCTTTTCTTTTCACGCATAGTAGACGGCAAGACAATCCGTTTTGGTTTCTTTCCCGACAGCAGTCACAATCTCTCTCGTCTTTACCCTCATCTGGAATCACGCGTATAGATTATCTTTTCCGTAAATCACGTAATTTGTTCTTCACCGACAGCTGTAAAATCATGAACAGTTTTATCCTAAGCGTTGTACCTCGATGGCGTTTTCCCGGATCTTATCCATCGAATTTCAAAGTATTAGATAAGCTTGTTTTTAAAGTAGCACAATTATAATAATTTAATGAGTTCTGAAAATATTATAATTGTGGATATTTATTTAGATTAAATATTTTAATTGTTTTAAGATATTAAGAGGTTTAATTTTACGTTGAAAATTCTTATTTAAATTTAAGTGTTTTATGCACTTTGATTAATTAACGGTACTTTATCATTTTTATATAATGATGAGGAAATATTATTTTATAAATTTTAGTTTATAAAATAATATTCTACCTTAATTCATCGTAGTGTTTTATTTAAAGTATTTTATTTAAAATAAAACATTTAAGCGTTTTTAATCAGTGTTTTAACTCACTGTTGGTTTATTTGAGGATCCCGAAATGTAGAATTGAAGCGATATACTCTGGCCCTACCTTTTTTCTTTTCACTTTTTCTCTTTTTCTTTTTATTTTCTTTTTTCTCTCCCTCTCTCTCTCTTGGTCGACGGAATGAAGGAAGCCACCATGGCCGTTCGGTTTCAAGGTCCCAGCCGGCGCCACCTCCGGCCGCCGGACCCCACCTCCCACTCCGGCCTCATCCTCTCCCTCCGGCGAGCACAACCACGCCGGTGGTGTACTAAACCGACCTCTCATTCTCTCTCTTTCTCCCTTCAAAGATATGGGTCTCTAGGGGTTTTTCACATTTTTGGACCACCATACACGGCCAAATAACCACCAAGCACTACCATTGGACTCACCTCATCAAGGGCTTCCTCCCCATGTCTTTCTTTTTCCCAAACTCTCACTTTTCTCATATGGGTTTCTTAAAAACAACCGTTCGGTTTCACCACCGTGCGCCGCCGTACACGGCCACCCGTGGTGTTTCACCACCACCATCTTGTTCCTCTCATCCTCATGAACCTCCCCAAGAAATTTCATGGCCAACAGAGTTTCGTAGAGCTCTCACTCTCCTACACTCTCCAAGGCCAAAAATGGTTTCAAACGGCCGATCCGCCGCCGTTAGCCACCGTCCGACCACCACCTCGCTACCACAGCTCCACCACATGTTCATCTACCTATCCCTAGCTTGCCATGAAGTTCTATGAATTTTCGCTACCTCGCGTTTCCGCTCACCGTTCGGATTTACTGTTCACAGCGTGATGTCGCCGTGTTCCGCCACCTTTGACCATCACAAGGCGACCATGAGCCTTCCAAGGCCACGCTTAGCTTTTCTCGGTTCCAAACTACCACTTTATGTGGTGGACAGCCACCGTGCGCGGTGTTACCGCCACGTACGTTCCTCCGACGCATGTTCGTGACGAACAACGAGCGACGCACGGGTTATCCCGTCGATGGTATAACCTTCTATCTCTAGTTATTTTACGTTTAAAATAGTTAGTTGGTTGGTTTATGGATTGTGTAGTTGTATTTGTGGAGTTCGTTGCGTATTTGTGAAGCGAAGTGTGGTTGTGAAGTGTTGAGTTTGATTGTGTATTTTGTGGACTGTGCTGTGAAGTATAGGCGTGAGATGGATGCCGTAGATGTGATACGGCGGGTTGTGTGAAGAGAATACGCGTGTAGCGTATTCTGTGTAATGCAGCGACGCGCCGTGCGACGTGCGCTGTAGTGTGTGTGGTGTAGAATGAAGGGAGTGCATGTGAAGTGTACTCCGTGTTGTATGGCGATGCATCGTGTGATGTGCATCGAGTTGATGAATGTTGTAGCGAAAGGATTACGCATAGCGCGTACTCCGTGTCGCGTAGCGATGCACCGTGAGACGTGTATCAGCAGTGATGGGTTTTGTAGTGTGAATGGAAGAGAGTTCACGTGAGTGTACTCTGTACTAGGTCGTGATACACCGGATGGCGTGTCACGAAGGGTTGGATGGCGTAACAGAGAAGTGTAGAGCGTTTGGTGTAGTGTTGGGAAACTGTATGACAGTGTCCCGAAGCAGTGGTGTTATGGATTATAGTCCGGGGTGACTGGTGTCATCTTGTGGTTGACTATGACTAAGAGTATATGAATTGAGAAAGGAATTGTTTGTTTGGTTATTATTGATAATTTTAATGAACTTGTTTTAGTGCAAAGGCTTTCTGAAGTCAAATTATCTCTTCAGAGTATAGTGAAACCTCAAGTTGCCGTGGTGTTACAAGTGCTCATAATATGACAATTGAGTTCAGAAGTGAAAATCTTAAGGACTGGAGTGTTCCTCTTCCAGCTGTTGTGCAGTTCCTCGTGTTTCGCACTCTATTCTCATAGAACGCGACGATCGAGGTAAGTTAGCCTCTAACTTACTATCAGTTTATTGTGTATGTGTGATGGGTAAGAGAACTACAATTTATGTATGTATGTTATCGTATATGCCATGTCATGCTATGTCATTACATGTTTATCTGCTACGTATGATTTAATCTCTCATGAATAATTATCTGTTACATAATCTTTTCTGTCATACAATGATGTATGTTATAAGTATGCCATGTTAAGTATGCCATGAAATGTTATGATTAAATCATATGGTGCCATTTACAAGTATACGCCATGTTAGAAAAGTATATGATATTAATTAATATCTCATGCATTAAGAAAGATAAGATATGTTATGTTACGTATAATACGTGGGGCCACAACAACTGTGGAGTACGTATTATATTTTATGTTACTTATAATGCGTGGGGCCACAACAACTGTGGAGTACGTATTATATTTATGTTACTTATAATGCGTGGGGCCACAACAACTGTGGAGTACGTATTATATTTTATGTTACGTATAATGCGTGGGGCCACAACAACTGTGGAGTACGTATTATATTTTATGTTACTTATAATGCGTGGGGCCACAACAACTGTGGAGTACGTATTATATTTATGTTACTTATAATGCGT
Organism: Carya cathayensis; assembly: GCA_011037825.1. NCBI lineage: Eukaryota > Viridiplantae > Streptophyta > Magnoliopsida > Fagales > Juglandaceae > Carya > Carya cathayensis. The sequence continues at coordinate 1,410,449 of QGSO01000139.1, read as the reverse complement.
GGGGCCACAACAACTGTGGAGTACGTATTATATTTATGTTACTTATAATGCGTGGGGCCACAACAACTGTGGAGTACGTATTATATTTATGTTACTTATAATGCGTGGGGCCACAACAACTGTGGAGTACGTATTATATTTTATGTTACATGAAGTATGGGGCCACAACAACTGTGGAGCATACACTACATGAGACACAGCAATTGTGACATGTAGAATACGTGGGGCCACAACAACTGTGGAGTACGTATTATATTTTATGTTATGTGTATTCATGGGGCCACAACAACTGTGGAGCATACACTACATGAGACACAGCAATTGTGACATGTAGAATACGTGGGGCCACAACAACTGTGGAGTACGTATTATGTTTTATGTTACTTGAATACGTGGGGCCACAACAACTGTGGAGTACGTATTAACGCACGTTATTAATCAAGACAATTGAATAAGATTCCAAGTTTATGTTAAGTCCAGTTTCAGATCAAATACATGATAAGTCAAGTTTTAGATCAAGTCCATGTTATGTTATACTCACGTACATGTTATGTTCAAGTTTATGTTATTTTCAAGTTCTTATTTATGTTATGCAGGTTTACGTTCATGCTATATTTCAAGTCCATGTTATGTTTCACGTTCATGTTATGTTGTTTGTTCATGTTATGTTTTAAGCTTAAGTTCATGCCATGTTAAGTCAAGTTCAGTTCACGCTTAAGTTCTGGTTAAGTCATGCTATATGTCAAGTTATACTATGTTTATGTATGACTATAATTATGCATTTATGCTTTTACTGCCATGCATGCATTTTTAACCTGTGTGTGAGTTTTATGTTAACTTACTGAGATTTGTAATCAAATCTCACTGTGGTAGTCCCAACTACCATTCCCCCGAATGGTAGATCTTGTTACAGGACCCAAAGGAGAATTGGAATCTGACCAACTGAATACGGTCGACTAGGCCACGGTGCGATGTTGATGATGGTATAGTATTTAACTTAGGTTAATACTTGTACTTTTGGAGTTGTATCTCAAGTATTCTTTTGATCACAACCATTTTGGACTAGTGTGGTGATCACGGCTATTTAGTATGCCTTTATGTATGAAATATGTTTCAAGTATTTGGGATATTTTAGTTTGGTGCATAGTATTGCTAAAGAAAAAAATTATCTGCTGCGAATATTGCATAATGCTAGATGCATGTTAGGAACATTGCATCTTATATGTCATGAACGGGGGCAGGTAACCTTGTGTTGCATGTCTCGACGCTTCAAATGTCCGTTCAATCCCAAGCGGAATTTGGGGGCGTCACAGTTTTATATTCTGGTTTTAAGTTTTTCTTAACTATAGTCGATGATTTTACAAGATGCACTTGGGTTTTCATGCTTAGAACAAAATCTGAAGTTTCATTTTTACTGCCAAACTTTTGTAAGATGGTTACAACACAATTGAACACTTCTATCAAAACCATAAGAATAGACAATGGTTCAGAATTTATTCTTTCAAAATTCTTTAATGAAAATGGCATTTTGCATCAAAGGAGTCGTGTAAAAACTCCACAATAAAGTGAAATTGTTGAAAGAAAACATTAACACTTATTAAACACAGCTAGAACTTTAATGTTTCATGCAAACTTAACAACTTTTTGGAGTGACTATGTGTTGATTGCAACACATGTTATAAATCGAATTCCAATCCCTCTTCTTCAAAACAAAACACCTTTTGAAATGTTATTTCACAAACCACCTAATCTTTCTCATTTAAAAGTTTTTGGATGCTTATGCTTTGCATCTACACTTACTAATCATAGACAAAAGTTTGATCCAAGGGCTACTAAATGTCTATTTTTAGGATATCCATCTAATGTCAAAGGTTACAAACTCATGGACTTAAAAACAAACATAATTTTCATCTCCAGAAATGTTGTGTTTCATGAAGCCAATTTTCCATTCAAAGCTATCCCACTCAACTCTGAAATACCTGCTTTTTTGTTTCCTCATTCAGAGTTTCAACATGATCCTATCCATTCGGATGTAAATATAACTTCAGCAACCCATTATGATCTGAATATACCTTTAGCAACCTCCAATGAACCAATTTCATCTCCTACAAATATTCTTATCTCTTCTGATCTGAACATACCTTTGGTAACCTCCAATGAATCAGTTTCATCTCACATAAACATTGAGCATCATCAAACTACACCTAATTCACATGTCAGAAAATCAACTAGAATTAAGCAAACACCAAAATTTTTGCAGGATTATTATTGTGGTACTGCTTCATCATTTCCATATGCAAACAATCCATCTACTTCTACTGGTTGCTCCTCTAATACAGGTAATTCCTATCCTATATCTTCCTTTCTTTTTGCTAGTAGACTTTCAACACCACACAAAGACTTTTTAGCTTTTATTTCTACTTCTCAAGAACCCAAAACATACAAATAAGCTGCAAAATGCCCTGAATGGCGAGTTGCTATGAAAAATGAACTTGATGCTTTGGAGTTAAACAAAACCTGGGAACTTGTTACTCTCCCAAAAAATAAATAGACCATAGTTTGTAAATGAGTTTTTTGAATTAAATACAAGGCTGATGGAACTATAGAAAGGCACAAAGCAAGATTGGTAGATAAAGGCTACACCTAACAAGAAGGTTTAGACTTCTTTGATACTTTCTCTGCAGTGGCAAAAATCACTTCCATTAGACTATTATTGGCTGTTGCTACAATTAGAGGTTGGCACATTCACCAATTAGATGTAAACAATGCATTTCTGAATGGTGAATTACATGAAGAAGTTTATATGGAAGTGCCCCTTGGATTGAGTATTACATAGTCCAACATGGTTTGCAAAGCTTTCTCATGCCCTTCTCGATTATGGCTTCACTCAAGGCAATTCTATTGGCTCATTGTTCATCAAGAAAACTACTACTTCCTTCATAACCTTACTAGTTTATGTAGATGATGTTCTACTAGCTAGTGATAATTTGTTTGAAATTCAACAACTCAAGATTTGTTTGCATGACAAGTTCACTATTAAGGACTTGGGACAACTTAAGTACTTCCTTGGATTGGAAGTAGTTAGATCAAAGTCTAGAATTTCACTCTGTCAAAGAAAGTATGCTTTAGACATACTTCAAGATACAGGTCTCATTGGTTCCAAGCTAGTTGCATTTCCAATGGAATCCAACCTCAAGCTCACTGCAAATGATCCCAAACTTTATGAGGATGCTTGAGCCTATAGAAGGCTAGTCGGTAGACTACTATACTTGACAATCACAAGGGCTAACCTTGCCTATGCTGTTCAAGTTCTTAGCCAATTTCTTGCCAAACCAGCTGTCTCTCTATCAAGCTATTGTTCGAGTGCTTAGGTACTTAAAAGCAACACCAAGCCAAGGGTTGTTGGTCCCTTCATCTTTAGACTTGCAGCTTAAAGCTTTTTCAGATAGTGATTGGGCAGATTGTATAGACACTCGAAGAAGTGTTACAGGCTTTGCTATTTTTCTAGAAGATTCATTAATCTCACGGAAATCTAAGAAACAAGCTACAATTAGCCGATCATCTGCAGAAGCAGAATACAGGGCCCTTGCAGCAACTACTTGTGAGGTACAGTGGCTGCGCTATGCTCTACAAAACCTAAATGTTTATCATCCTCAGCCAACAATGCTCTACACTGATAGCAAATCAACTCTCTCTATTGCCACTAATCCAGTTCAACACGAGAGAACAAAGCACATACAAATAGATTGTCATCTTGTTAGGGAAAAGCTGTAGCAAAACATCATCAAGCTTGTTTTTTTTTTTTTTTATTCCCTTGAGATTACAATTAGCAGACATTTTCACCAAGCCTCTTGGGTCATTGCCTTTTCATCATACTCTTCACAAGATGAACATTCTAAACATCCATGTTCATCTTGAGGGGGGGTGTTGGAATATAGCCTCTCATATTGACAAAATGGAATTAAAATCAAAAGAGGAAAAGCTAAAAGTAGAGAAGCTAAATCAGAATTTGTAATTCTGTTAATTCAGTTATTTTTTCTGTTATTTCTTCAAGTGTATATAAACACTAGTTCACTCATTGTAAATTTGTCAAATTCATTCATGAAAGGTTTTCATTCTTCATTCTTTTGCTTCTATTCTCGAGCTATACTTTGTGCTCATCAGAAAATCAACAGGTGGAGCTGGGCAGTCCTTGGTGTTGTGTCAGAAAACACTGACGGTCTAGATGGTGATCTCTGGCAGCTTCATGCGACCGTGATGATAGCCACATCCATTTGTGTGAAGGGACTGGCCAGGGAAGGACTGCTGATTGAACTCCATGATGGTAGGCAAGCACGATTCGTGTGGGTGCAATGGTTTCAAGTTTATCATGGGGCGAGAGTGGCCACAATGGTAGCAGATACCACCGATGAGCCAAACATCATGCTTACCTGCCTCCTCCATAGCTCTGTTATTGGTGATAGAAACCACCGTCATGTAGCTATCATGTTGTTTGCTACCCGCCACAAGGGTGATGAGATGCTTTTGCCTGACATGTGTGTCATGTGCTTGTTCATCGGGAGGTGGCAGACAATGCCCATGAGCAAGATGGTGCTTGCCATTTGCTAAGGTTTTTGAGCTGGCTAGGAGCAAAGGACATCACAGTAGCCTAAAAAAAAGTCGGCGGACCAAGAACTGTTCTTACTTATTTCCTTCCGAGGTCTTGGTGAAAGCTGGATTTCAACACTTATTAGGCCTACCACCGGTGACAGAAACTGTCATTGTGGTTTCTTGGCTCCCTGCCAATGGGCTTTGCCCCTAGCTATGATGCGGTCAGTATGCTTACAGGGGGCTGGTGGCTCAGGAGGCTTTACAACCAAACTTGGCATAGGCACGATAGTTGGGTGCGATGGTTTTGAGCTCACCCAGGGGTCACTATGGTAGTGGTAGAAAACATTAGCATACCAAATGATATGTACGTTGGCCTCTAGTTTGCAATGCTATAGATGTGTGCATGGCTGGTGCGTTGTTATCCCACCATCTTCTATGGCTCCATCACAAGTGACAGAGCCTATTGTTAGCGACTTCGGGTGTCCCCCCACAACTATGTCCTCACGCTACCATAGGCAAGCTGCCTTCACCTAGCCACTTGCATGAGGATGGGCAAGAACTATTCACATGCAGGGGCATTGTGCACATAATGGGTTGCCATGCATGGTGCCTCAACCATGCAATCCAACTCTTTTTTTTTTTTTTTTATAATGTCATGCACATCGTGCATGCCCCACGTTCATAGTGCACACCATGTACCCTGCACACACTCCTCTCATCTTTTCCTTCTCTTTTGCAACAAACAAAATTATTAACGAAATAAAAATAATAAGCAAAAAGTTGAGAGGAAACTTATCTACTTCTTTGAAGACAATCTCATAGGTCGAAGAATCATCCTTTTCCCACTTCCGGTGTAGAGAATAATTCGATCCCACAAATGGCACCAACGGTTAATATGCAAAATTGCACAACGGGCTGGAACGGGAGGAAAGAGTCATCCTTAGCCCATAGAGGTTATTTGAGCCACAATGTTGCAGTCAAAAAGCCCACAATAGTGGTTTGGACATTGATATAGTGCTCATGTGTACATCCATGAGAATAAACAATAAATAAATACATGAAATATAAATAGAGAGTGAGATACTTAGATTTACATGGTTCAGCATAAAGATCTACGTTCACGGGCCGTCTAGGAGAAAAATCCACTATGATGATGATTTTATAATCTCTCACGGTCTCACATATCTCTTAACATTATGGTGAAAACTAGAGTTCGATGGAGTTTGAAGGAGATAGTTTGCTTCTGGAGAGAGGAGCTTTGAGGTGCCTTGTCTCTAGTGAAGTCCCCCAAATCTAAGGAGATTCACTCCTTTAATAGAGGTCTCTTTCATTTTTTTTAGTAATTGACTCACACTTGTCTTACGAAACATTTTCTCTTTACGTAGCCAACTTGCCTTATCCCTAAATTTGATTCTTGGTTGGTGATTTTATACCCAATAATATATAATATAATACTTTATTTCATTATTTTTATTAAAAATAAAAGGCCTCGTATTGAGTTTTTGCCTCAAGCCTCTGTTTAGATTGGGGCTCCCCTGGTGGTAGGGCCATGGCTACAACAATTTGCAAAGGAACTAATCTGCTATCTTTTTTAAGAGTTTTACTATTTATCATTTCACACGTTATACTTATTTTTATTTATTTTTATTTTTCTTAAATTATTTGAATTTGTCTACTCATCATCAATACACCATAAATTTTTTATAAGAGAAAAAAAATTAAAAAATTAAAAAAATTATATATAATGTGTGGTGTGAAGATAATGAGTAGAATTGTAAATGTAAAAGCTTATTTACGTAGCAAGAGAGATATTTGGCTGTTGTAAGAAAGCAATAAGATCCCAATCAACCTTTGGGGACCACACGAGTTTGACAGTTCAAATAACATGTGAAGTGAAAGAGCATTATATATGTTTTGGCCTATAGACTTTTGATGGCAACGTGAGAGGCGGAGGAAAAAATGTAAATGGCATGTAGCAGCAAGACAGACCAATAGGGAGAGATAAACGCGAGCCAAAACTACTTTGCAGATTAGATATGGAGCCCTATAATCGAATTGACTGAAAATTCCCTATCTTTGATTTTGTAAAAGCTCTCGGGGCTTAAAGATAAAGTGATGCCCTATCTCCATCACACTTTCTTTTTTATCCGTAACAAAAGCTTTCAGTCAAATCATTTCAGTTTTTTGAAAAATGGACTCATCTCAAAATTTTCAGTAAGAATAAAGAATCGGCACACTTGAGAGTTCTCGTCTCTTATTGGTAGATGATACTCACATAGATTTTAATGACCTAAACATTCCTCAACTTTCTTGTATTTTTAAATAATTATGTATAGGTGGTGCTCTTGCATATGGTCCATGTCCTTAGGCTATGGCAATTTATATCATCAACAAAATGCATTTTCACTGGCTAAAAAAGATATAAGTTCTATCATGATTTTTATAATTTAGAATAATCTTAATTAGCTCAATACTTGATTCATATTTGAGTTAAAAACTCAAATATCTTTTGTGATTTGCTTCAAAAGATACAATTGGTTATTAATTTTAATTTTTTAAGCAAAGAAATACATGCTTTAGATAATCTCTTTTAAAAAAATGTTTTAACCATGATATATTTCATGATAAAAAAAATAATTGACTTTAAGATTATCATGCAGGTGTTTAGGAAGAACCAATCATCATAAATATATGTTGCTATGAATTAACGAGGTGAATTCCAAACCTTATTTCTTTTATGTTAATAGTTTATTCATATTGTTTGGATTAACTTTTATGTTTAAGATTTATTTAGGTTATTTATTGCAATTGATTGATAGAATTAACTTTTTATTACTTTGAATAATTAGTTTCTAATTTTAATTTTATTCTAGAAAATTCATTTTTTTAAAAACTTGATTAGTATTTATTTAATTTATATTTGGTTGGTTTTGTAATGTTTATGCAAGTTCAGTTGGGTTCGATCTTATTTTTACTAAACTATATTTTGGTATAATTTATGCACTTGCAAGTATATTTAAAATTTCACAACACAGGACAAACAATCATTCTGTCCTCTCGAGGGTCTCCCTTCCATAGAGGTTTCTCCTCCTACCAAGTGCAGTTTGTGGATGGTCTTTTTCTTAGTACGTAGATGTCCTCTGATGTGCATGGTGATTCCAAAATGGATCTTAATCTTGAAAAGTTGTGTGAACATTTGTCATTGACAAAACAAGAAGATGAGGTCCTAGTAGTGGAGGAAAATTCGTTGGATGATGCTCTGGTGGGGGAAGAATGTTGTTTACTGTTCAAACTACTCACTACAAAACATTTCAATAAGGAAGTGTTTAAACTGACTATGAAGAAGATCTGGTGTCCTGCTATATCGATCACCATCCGAGATTTAAAGTCCAATATGTTTATTGCTAAATTTGAAGATTTACAGGATAATGAGCGAGTCAGACATGATGGCCCATGGTCATTTGATAAGTAGCTGGTTCTAACTAGTGATGTTGAAGGTCTCAAGCAAGTTCATCAAGTTACACTTTTTGAGGCACTGTTTTGGGTTCATGTTCATGATCTCCCACTCATGGCTTGCAATTCTACCATGGGGAACATTATTGGTAAGGCTATAGTAAGGGTGGTAGAGGTGGATCTGGAGAAAGATGAAATGGCATGGGGAGAGTTAATGAGGATTCAGGTCTGCTTGGATGTTTTGAAACCTCTATTACGTGGGAAGAAGATCTATGTGGGTTCCTCTCAACCTATATAGGTATGCTTCACTTATGAGCATCTCCCTAATCTCTACTACATATGTGGTTTGCTTGGACACAGTCGTCGAGATTGTGATAATTGGATTGAGGCCATGAATAAGTTGAATGTTTCTGATTTTCCTTATGGTCCTTAGCTTTGTGTGGGTGGTCTCGGAGGATTGGGGGGGGGGGGGGGGGGGTCTGGATAGTCGTTTCATCCAACAAAATGACAAGAGGGGGTCATTGGAGCATATAACTATTATGGCTACCGGAGATTCTCTAGTTAATGTGACGCCCCCAAATCCCCACGTACCAACACGGGGAATTCGAGACGTCCGGATGGTGACAACCGGGTCACCATCCTATCGACGAGTGCCAAGTGTGTGCAAGCGACGCATGTGCACAAGGAAATACGCAGCGGATAGCAAAGTCATAAAATTAAGTACCAGAATTTTTTTCTTAAATAAAATACAAAGCGGTTCAAAGGTACATAATAAAATATCACAAGACATAAATATTGTTTCAAAGCCAACTACAAACACAAACTTCACTCAGAACTCCGGCGGAGCCGCATCCTCGGGCTCAGCCTCCTCCTCCTCCTCGAACTCTGCACCAAAATCTACGGTACCAAAAATGGTGCCGCAGGTAAGTAAAATCCAAACACCACTAGATAAAAGCATATTAAACTCAAACAATATGCATGAATAAATGCCAATGCACAAAACTCACAAACCATATTTTTTCCACGCACGCCAAAAACCCATTTGGCTCAAAAACATATCCTTTAAACAAACCTCGCCGTTATCCCCGATAACGGCCCACACATACCATTAAAACCACGCCTCGCCATTATCCCAGATAATGGCCCAAACCACCATTTTCCCAGAAAATGGCCCGTATCCGAAAACCATAAAAAACCAACCGATTATGCATGCACCATGATCTCCCCTAGGGACATCCGCACACTCTGGCTCTGTGCCACACCGCAGGTAACGTCTACGCGTGTGACACCTACACGAGTGATGCCCAGACTCGCGCCTCCTCTCGCGCGTACCTGGCCAGGCCATCCTCTAGTCCCCGCCACTCTAAGGACCACGGAGTCGACACGACAGCGTTACCGTATCGTGCGATCCGGTCGTCGCCCGGCGACAACCCAGGGGATGTCACTCAGTATTATCCACTCCCGAGTGACCAGAGGAGCTCCACCGAGATAATAACCCATCCCGGCTTGGGCTCGTGATACGCACGCACCCGAAAATCCATTTACGCCAATAAAATGGGATTTTCTCAATTAAAATAAAATACACGTGCATGCTCCATGTAAATGCAAATTTCAATGCTCGACAAATACAATCAACCATAGCACAACAAATCAAGCAACTCCGTCCTCCATCCATCCGACCCCCGAACTCCTCGGACTCAGTCCGGAATCAGCAAACCAACCAAATAAATTATTGAAAGAGTAAAATACATTTAAATCTAAAAGTAGAGTTTAGAAAATACTTACAGAGCTATATAGGATTTTTAGAAGGTTCGGCGCGAAGCAAACGGCGATGCGAAAGCAACGTAACAGTGCAAATGCACTGTTCCCGTGGGTCGCAAAATACCCACTTTTGAACGGGGACAAACCAAGACACCAAATTGATAGGGAATGGTCTAGGGATGTTTATGAAGCTAGTGGAAGTGAGTTTTGGCCGTGGGTGGCGGCGAAAACGCCGGTAGAAGCGGAAAAAGGGCAAATCGGAGTTGAGCTCGTGGGAGCTGCTCCGGTGACCGTTTGAGGCCGGGGATGGGTGGGTTAGGACGGCAAGGAGTCGGGGATGAAGTGGTGAAGAGGTGGTGGCCGAGGTGGAGCGACGGCGGCGGATCGAGGCAAAAGCCGTGCGGCTTGCTGGGGGTTTTCCGGCCAAATGGCCGGCCGGTTGGGGCTGGAAACCGGTGGGGGTGATCACCGGCCGGAGGGGAGTCGACCGGTAGGGGCAGTGCCGACCACGGCGGCCGGACGGCAGTGGGCTGGGTTAAAGGCCGGTGCTGCCGTGGGTGAGGAGAGAGAGAGAAAGAGAGAGACGCGGGGGGAGGGGTCCGAACGGGAGGAAGAAAAAAAAAGAAAAAGAAAAAAAAGAAAAAAAGAAAAAAAGAAGGAAAAAGGAAAAAGAAGATAAAAGAAAAGGAAAAGAAAAAGATGAAGTAAACAAATGAGGTCCAGTCCTCACTTCGGAAGTCCAACGACTGATCCGCCGAAAACGATATAAAAACATAAAATCGACTAAAATAAATTAAACACTACATCAAATAAATAAATAAACACCAAGAAAATATTTTAATCACATCGATAAGCTAAAATAAAATAAATAACTAGCAAAACCAACTGTTAAATTTTTTTTTAAAACCAAAAACGAGCTAAAATCAATTAAACAGCAATTTAAATTCAACAGCCAATAAAATCCAATTAAAATCCGATAATTTAAAATAAAAGCACTATAAATTTAATTAAATTAAATTAATTCTTCAGTGAAAATACACGTAGAAACGGGTCATCACATCCTCCCCCCCTTAAAACAAATTTCGTCCTCGAAATTTTGCAGGACCAAACACCAACTTGAAACAAGCCATATAATTCCACATAAAACCAACTGCAACCAAGATTAAGAAACGTACCGTCATCACTCGAACAAGTAGGGGTACTGCTCCCTCATGTCCACTACTCGCTCCCAGGAGAAATCTTGAGCTAACGGATCTCCCCAGGCCACCTTAACCAAATGTATCGTCTTGGACCTTAACTGTTGCTCCTTCCAATCCATGATCTGCGACGGAACAACCTCATAAGTAAGGTCCGGTTGCAACTGAATATTCCTGGGTCGACAAAGCGTGGCTCTTGTTGTCCAAAACTCTTCTTTAAAGATGATACATGGAAGACATTGTGTATATCCCCAAAATATTCTGGCAAAGCAACTCTGTAAGCGACGGACCCTACCTTCTCCAAAATCTGAAAAGGTCCAACATATCTCGGATCCAGCTTCCTCTTCTTCCCAAAACGCTTAACTCCTTTCATGGGAGAGACCTTAAGATAAACCCAATCGCCTTGTTCGAAAGACAATTCTCTCCTCCTGGTATCCGCGTAACTCTTTTGACGACTTTGCGCGCAGCCATGTTATCTCTTATAATCTGAATCTGATTTTGCATTTCCTGTATTATCTCGGGTCCAATTATTTTCTTCTCCCCGACTTCATCCCAACATAAGGGTGATCTACATTTTCTACCATACAGAGCTTCATAAGGAGCCATTTGGATGGATGCATGGAAGCTGTTATTATAAGCGAATTCTATGAGTGGCACGTGATTCTCCCAACTTCCTTGAAATTCTAAAGCACACGCTCGCAACATATCTTCAAGAGTTTGAATCGTGCGCTCTGATTGGCCGTCTGTCTGGGGGTGATAAGCAGTACTAAACTTTAATTTAGTACCTAAAGCCGCCTGCAAACTCTTCCAAAAATGGGAGGTAAACCTTGGATCTCGATCCGACACTATGCTTTTGGGTATTCCATGTAATCTCACTATTTCTTTCACATATAAGCGAGTCAATTTTCCCAGAGAATCCGCATTATTGACCGGTAAGAAATGAGCACACTTAGTCAGTCGATCAACAATCACCCAAACTGAGTTCTTTCCACTGGGAGTCCTCGGCAAGCCCACTACAAAGTCCATAGTGACGTCATCCCATTTCCATTCAGGCACAGGGAGAGGCTGGAGCAAACCTGCTGGTCTTTGATGCTCGGCCTTGACTTGACGGCAAGTGCCACATCTCTCAATATACAAGGCAATATCCCTCTTCATTCCTTCCCACCAATAATTTTTCCTTAAGTCCCGATACATTTTTGTGCTACCAGGATGAACGGAATAGGGAGCCGCGTGAGCCTCCGCCATAATTCGCTCCTTAAATTCTGAGTCCTTAGGAATTACTCTACGATCTCGGAATCGAAGAATCCCATCTTTATCCAAACTGTAGTGCAACGGCCCTCTAGATTTTCTGACCCTTTTTCTAATGTCCAACAGCTTCGGATCTTTTCTTTGAAGAGTCTTCAATTCTTCAAAATCAACTACTCGAATATCAAGAATTGAAGATATCACTTCCTCTTGCTGCGAACTTCCAATAAGGAGCCTTCTCATCCCGCAAAGTAAAGAATCCACTCCAGAAGATTCAGCTTCATCCTCTAAGTGTGACTTCCGGCTCAAGGCATCTGCAACTACATTTGCTTTTCCTGGATGGTATTTAATCTCGCACTGATAATCACTTATTAGCTCTAACCATCGTCTTTGTCTCATGTTCAAATTCTTTTGGGAAAACAAGTGCTTCAAGCTCTTGTGATCGGTGTAAACCTCACAAGCTTCCCCATATAAAAAGTGTCGCCAAATCTTAAGGGCAAACACTATCGCGGCCAATTCTAAATCATGTGTCGGGTAATTCTTCTCGTGGTCTTTCAGTTGACGAGACGCATAAGCCACGACCCGTCCTCCTTGCATGAGAACACACCCCAAACCAAATTTAGATGCATCACTAAAAACTACAAACGGCTCAAGTGGTTCTGGAAGTGCTAAAACTGGCGCAGTTGTCAATCTGTTCTTCAATTCCTGGAAACTCCTCTCGCACTTGTCTGACCAAACAAACTCTGCATTCTTTCTAGTCAAAGCGGTGAGAGGACCGGATAATCGGGAAAATCCCTCCACGAATCTTCTATAGTATCCAGCCAGTCCCAAGAAACTTCGGATCTCGCGCACAGTCGAAGGACGCTGCCATGATAAAATAGCTTCCACCTTACTGGGATCAACTGCCACACCGTCCCGGGAAATTACATGCCCGAGAAATCTGACTTCTTCCAGCCAAAATTCACATTTGCTAAGCTTCGCGTACAGCTGGTGCTCTCGTAACTTCCCAAGCACTAAGCGAAGGTGATAAGCATGCTCGTCAATATTCTGGGAATAAATTAAAATATCATCAATAAAAACCACCACAAAAGAATCCAGATAAGGTCGAAAAACCCGGTTCATCAGATCCATGAAAGCTGCAGGAGCGTTAGCCAACCCAAAAGGCATCACTTTGAACTCATAATGCCCATATCTTGATCTAAAAGCAGTCTTGGGGACATCTCTATCTCTTATTCGCAGCTGATAATATCCCGATCTCAAGTCAATCTTCGAGAAGATAGCCGCTCCTTGAAGCTGATCAAATAAATCGTCAATTCTTGGGAGAGGGTACTTATTCTTGATGGTCACTTTATTAAGCTCTCGATAATCAATACACATTCTAAGAGTGCCATCTTTCTTTTTAACAAATAAAACTGGTGCACCCCATGGCGAAGTACTTGGCTGGATAAACCCCTTGTCGACCAACTTCTTGCAACTGGGCTTTCAACTCTTTCAACTCGGCTGGTGCCATACGGTAAGGGGCTTTATGCACAGGAGCCGCCCCAGGTTCTAAATCGATGGCGAACTCCAACTCGCGGACTGGAGGTAATCCCGGTAAATCATCTACAAACACATCGGAAAATTCTCCTACAACTGGAAAATCTGCTAAGGACTTGTTCCCAATTGGCGTAGACGCCACTTGAACCAAAAAGGCATCCGCTCCACAAGCAATATCTTTCTTCGCTTGAATTGCCGATATAACCATCGGCTTTTCTTTTAATTTACTCCCCATAAACTCTAGACAATCACCATCTGGGAGTTGAAAACTGATTACACGACTCCTGCAATTTATACTTGCACAATACCGATATAACCAATCCATGCCGAGAATAATATCAAATCCCAACAACTTGAACACCACCAAGTCGGCATCAAGGGTCCTACCACCAAAATCCAAGGGACAACCCAACGCAACTCTAGAACAACAAACCATTTCACCATTTGGAAGACTCACCACTAATGATTCTGGTAGGGGTCCCGTAACCAAATTACATATCCGTGCGAACGTAGAGGACACAAATGATTGAGATGCACCCGAATCAAACAATGTGCAAGCATAAAAGTCATACAACCGGACTCTTCCTGAACCAAACACATATACCCACAAAATCCGCAATAAAGAAACATCAAACCACACCAAGCATCAAATCCAAAAATTAATTAATTAATTTAGAACCATACCTGTAATCACTCCAGCATCGTGGGTCGCTGGTGCCTCATCATCCACCTCTCCAGGGGTAAGAGCATACACTCGAGCCTGCGCTACTTGCCTCTGATTAGTTCTTCCACCACGTCGACCTCCACGGCTTCCTTGAACTGTACTAGGACACTCACGGGCAAAGTGTCCCTGCTGGCCACAAGTAAAGCATCGAGCTCCACCCAAAGTGCACTCACCCGCATGAGCTCTATTACACCTCATGCAAACGGGCATCCGACCTCCTATACGCACTCCTGAGGCAGCTTGTGGTCGAGTTCCAGACCGCTGAACAATTTTCTGAGGCGATCCAGAGCTACTTCCTTCTCCAGTAAAACTCCGCCTTTTATGACCCGGAGGGGAACCCATACCCAAATTATTCTCCCGCTCCACGAGGGTGGCCACATCCACTAAATCCTGAAAAGTGGATATCCGGTGGCTGACTACCAACCGGCGTATATCGGGGCGTAGACCCTCCTGGAAACGCTCAGCTTGCATTTCCTCTGTGGCGATGAGGTGGGGAGCAAATTTCCCAAGTTCTACAAATCTTCGGGAGTACTGTTCCACGGTCATGCTCCCTTGGACCAAGTGTGAGAACTCTCTCGCTTTTTGCCGCCTTACAGAAGCGGGAAAGAAGCGGTTATTAAATTCTTTCTTGAAGCGCTGCCAAGTCACAGCGGCAAAAGACCCCAATTCTGACTCCAGCATTATTCTTTTGGTATCCCACCAATCAAAAGCAGTGCCCTGCAACAGATAGCTGGCGTAGAGAACTTGTTGCGCCTCAGTGCAACCACATACCTCAAAAGTCCTCTCCAAGTCTTTGATCCACTTTCCAGCTTGTAGTGGATCCTCGTCTCCAGTGAAGTGTGGAGTCCTATGCGCCAGAAAGCGCTCATACGTGCACCCCGCTTGCACTCCTCCACTAGGACCTCCCGGTAGTAGCCATGGCCCTCCTTGTTGCCAAGCCCTCCTTGCTGTGGCCAAGGACCTCCAGGTTGTGGGCAAGGCCCTCCTGGCTGTGGGCAAGGCCCTCCTTGTTGAGGCCTAAAATTTTGCTGCATAAATTCCGTCATTTGCCGTATAGCTTGGGCAATGGAATCATCTCTCTGTGTATCGTCCCGTGGCCCTTGTGTAGATTTCCTTGGCCTCACCATTTTTCCTGCCACCACAACCTTTGACCCCTTTTTAAGAAAACGAATAAAACCAATAACATAAAACCAAACCAAAACCAATCCACATCACAAGAAACAAAAAGAAACCAGCATATAATAACATAGCTAATTAAGCAAATACAAGCAAATTAGCTCAAATAAATTTCAAACAATTAAAATACGTCGAAAAGCAACTATACTTAAAATAAATTTTTAAAACACATAAAAAAAACATTCTGGTACCTCTCCTATGGGACATGTGGTTTTACCCAGAGCCAAACCGCTCTGATACCACCTGTGACGCCCCCAAATCCCCACGTACCAACACGGGGAATTCGAGACGTCCGGATGGTGACAACCCGGGTCACCATCCTATCGACGAGTGCCAAGTGTGTGCAAGCGACGCATGTGCACAAGGAAATACGCAGCGGATAGCAAAGTCATAAAATTAAGTACCAGAATTTTTTTCTTAAATAAAATACAAAGCGGTTCAAAGGTACATAATAAAATATACAAGACATAAATATTGTTTCAAAGCCAACTACAAAACAAAACTTCACTCAGAACTCCGGCGGAGCCGCATCCTCGGGCTCAGCCTCCTCCTCCTCCTCGAACTCTGCACCAAAATCTACGGTACCAAAAATGGTGCCGCAGGTAAGTAAAATCCAAACACCACTAGATAAAAGCATATTAAACTCAAACAATATGCATGAATAAATGCCAATGCACAAAACTCACAAACCATATTTTTTCCACGCACGCCAAAAACCCATTTGGCTCAAAAACATATCCTTTAAACAAACCTCGCCGTTATCCCCGATAACGGCCCACACATACCATTTAAAACCACGCCTCGCCATTATCCCAGATAATGGCCCAAACCACCATTTTCCCAGAAAATGGCCCGTATCCGAAAACCATAAAAAACCAACCGATTATGCATGCACCATGATCTCCCCTAGGGACATCCGCACACTCTGGCTCTGTGCCACACCGCAGGTAACGTCTACGCGTGTGACACCTACACGAGTGATGCCCAGACTCGCGCCTCCTCTCGCGCGTACCTGGCCAGGCCATCCTCTAGTCCCCGCCACTCTAAGGACCACGGAGTCGACACGACAGCGTTACCGTATCGTGCGATCCGGTCGTCGCCCGGCGACAACCCAGGGGATGTCACTCAGTATTATCCACTCCCGAGTGACCAGAGGAGCTCCACCGAGATAATAACCCATCCCGGCTTGGGCTCGTGATACGCACGCACCCGAAAATCCATTTACGCCAATAAAATGGGATTTTCTCAATTAAAATAAAATCACGTGCATGCTCCATGTAAATGCAAATTTCAATGCTCGACAAATACAATCAACCATAGCACAACAAATCAAGCAACTCCGTCCTCCATCCATCCGACCCCCGAACTCCTCGGACTCAGTCCGGAATCAGCAAACCAACCAAATAAATTATTGAAAGAGTAAAATACATTTAAATCTAAAAGTAGAGTTTAGAAAATACTTACAAAGCTATATAGGATTTTTAGAAGGTTCGGCGCGAAGCAAACGGCGATGCGAAAGCAACGTAACAGTGCAAATGCACTGTTCCCGTGGGTCGCAAAATACCCACTTTTGAACGGGGACAAACCAAGACACCAAATTGATAGGGAATGGTCTAGGGATGTTTATGAAGCTAGTGGAAGTGAGTTTTGGCCGTGGGTGGCGGCGAAAACGCCGGTAGAAGCGAAAAAGGGCAAATCGGAGTTGAGCTCGTGGGAGCTGCTCCGGTGACCGTTTGAGGCCGGGGATGGGTGGGTTAGGACGGCAAGGAGTCGGGGATGAAGTGGTGAAGAGGTGGTGGCCGGAGGTGGAGCGACGGCGGCGGATCGAGGCAAAAGCCGTGCGGCTTGCTGGGGGTTTTCCGGCCAAACGGCCGGCAGGTTGGGGCTGGAAACCGGTGGGGGTGATCACCGGCCGGAGGGGAGTCGACCGGTAGGGGCAGTGCCGACCACGGCGGCCGGACGACAGTGGGCTGGGTTAAAGGCCGGTGCTGCCGTGGGTGAGGAGAGAGAGAGAAAGAGAGAGACGCGGGGGGAGGGGTCCGAACGGGAGGAAGAAAAAAAAAAGAAAAAGAAAAAAAAGAAAAAAAGAAAAAAAGAAGGAAAAAGGAAAAAGAAGATAAAAGAAAAGGAAAAGAAAAAGATGAAGTAAACAAATGAGGTCCAGTCCTCACTTCGGAAGTCCAACGACTGATCCACCGAAAACGATATAAAAACATAAAATCGACTAAAATAAATTAAACACTACATCAATTAAATAAATAAATACCAAGAAAATATTTTAATCACATCGATAAGCAAAAATAAAATAAATAACTAGCAAAACCAACTGTTAAATTTTTTTTTAAAACCAACAACGAGCTAAAATCAATTAAACAGTAATTTAAATCCAACAGCCAATAAAATCCAATTAAAATCCGATAATTTAAAATAAAAGCACTATAAATTTAATTAAATTAAATTAATCTTTCAGTGAAAATACACGTAGAAACAGGTCATCACAGTTAACACCCATAAAGAAGTTACTGATGATCATTCAAATTCAAAGGAATTTTTAGAGAAGATAATGCATGAGATTAATGAAAGGAATCTGCCTCTCATTTGCCATTACAATTAAATAATTCTAAGGAGCAAATCTCGAGATTCGATAAAGGAGAGGATACTGGCGAGAAAGGTGGAGTTTTAAATGGAAAGTGTTCGATAGTGGACTCTGAGAATATTGGTTCGGTGGGGGGTATTTCAGTCATTGATAGGGGAGGATGTTTGGATATGCAAACTGGTAGGAATGGAGAAACTGAACATGTGCTTGCTGCTCATCAACATGCTAGTGCGTCTTGAAAGGGGAAGAAAGTTCAAAGATCTTAGTTCAATAAGTCTCTATGTATTAATTCTGAATTTGGCCTTAAAAGAGCCTCTAATCTTGAAACTATAGTGGAGGCCTCTAGATCTTCAAAAAGATTAAAGAATAAGGCCAAGTTGCATGAGGAATCTGATGGTATTAACCAAAATGTATTGGTGGTGGCTGTGTCACAGCCCCACCGAGATCAATGAAGATACTAAGCTAGAATACTCAGGGGCTTGGGAACCCTTGTGGTATTCAAACTCTATATAATCTAATCAATATGGAATATCCTGAAGTTTTGTTCTTGCAAGTGACAAAACTTAAAGCTGCTAGAATGGAATTTTGTAGAGTTGAATTAGGGTTTGCAAATTGTTTGACTATTGATGCAATGGGTTGTAGTGGGGGCTTGGCTCTCTTATGGAAGAAAGAGGTGAATTTAACTGTTCTTAGCTACTCTTCCTCTCATATTGATGCCTATGTTGAGGATGACTCTAAACACTAGTTCTTAACTGGGATTTATGGGCAACCTGAGGTTGGTCGTAGGAAGTAAACTTGGAATTTGATTAAGAGCATTTCTAAAACTTTGCTTGTGTTTGGGGATTTTAATGAGATAATTACTCATGAGGAGAAATAAGGGGAAAGGGAAAGGCCTAAACAACAAATGCTTGATTTTCATGATTCAGTTGGTTGATTGTTAGTTGAAGGACCTAGGCTTTAGTGGGACTCGATTTACATGGTGTAATAAAAGGGGTGATTCAGTAATGATTTCTAAGAGACTTGATAGGTTTTTGGGGAATCTGTCTTGGTGTAACCTGTATGAGAGTGCCTCGATTTTGCATGGATCTTCATCTTACTCTGATCATCTACCAATTTGGTTGGATGTAATGGGTGTTATCAATAGGAGGAGGAGGCCTAAACCATTTAGATTTGAGGCTATGTGGTTGGGTGAGGAGGACTGTGCACAACTAGTAAAAGATTCTTGGAGATAGTCTATTTCTCATAATTGCTTACAAGGGGTGATGTCGGGTATTTCTGGCTGTAGTTCAAAGTTGCAGTTTTGGAATAAGGCCATGTTTGGGAAGGTCCAAGTTAATCTGCAAGAAGCAAGATAAAAGCTAAAGATAGTGCAGCAGAGGGATCCCCTTGATTTGAGTTCAAGATAGGTTTGTTCAGCCTCTAAGGAAGTTCAGAAATGGTTAGAGAGTGAGGAGATAATGTCGAAGTAGAGATCAAGAGCCCTTTGGTTAATTGAGGGGGACCAAAACGCCAAATTTTTTCATGCTAAAGCTTCCCAAAGAAAGAAGAAGAATGGCATTGTGAAAGTTATGGATGATGGAGGTTGCTGGTAGGAAGGAGAGCAATGTGACAGTCTTATTATTAACCGCTTTTCTTCTTTGTTTACTTCTATAGGAACTTGAAACGAAGCTATTGTTCTAGATAACATTGAAAGGAAAGTTTCTGATGCCATGAATGAAGAACTCATTAAGGAATTCAATGCTGAAGAAGTGGTTAGAGCTTTGAAAGAAATGCATCCTTCGAAGACACCAAGGCCTGATGGTATGCCACCTTTGTTCTTCCAATAGTTTTGGCCTGAATTTGGTAAATCTATCACATCTGCAGTTTTACTTGCTCTAAACTCTAGTGTTTTTCCTTAGGCTGTGAATCATACATTTATTACTATGGTCCCAAAGAAGAAGCATCCTGTGAAAGTCAATGACTTTAGACCCATTAGCCTTTGTAATGTGATTTATAAGCTAATATCTAAGGCTATTGCGAATAAAATCAAGAAAGTGTTACTTATTGTGATATTCGAAACACAATTTGCTTTCTTACCTACAAGGTTGATCACTGATAACGTTTTAGTTGCTTATGAAGTTCTCCACTACCTAAGAAGGAAGAAAAGGGGAAAGAAAGGTTTTATGTAACAGCCCGCTATAAATTCAATGGTATAATTTCTATAGACTTGAGAAACCTCATGAAAACTCCGTAAGTTTTCACGAATCGGATAATCGCAAAGGTTTTAGTCTGTCAATATAATCAGTGTTATCACTCACTATGGTGCCAGAAATGCGATTTTAATTGTTTGAGGTAGTTATAAGTGTCAAATTACATTATAGTTTATGCCATTAAACTCGGTTGAATATTTAGGATTTTTCAGTACTAAGTTTATTATGTGTTTTTTCGGAGTGAATAGTAACCTTGATAAGCGTACTAAGTGCAGTGTTTTCAAAATCACAGTGTGGAATGTCCAAATTAGGTTAGAGATGTTTTATTTGGACACTTGGGAAGATCTTAGCGATACATAGTGAATAGTATTAGACACTTGGCATAAAGAGGAACCATTAGATGGATTTGTGAAGGAAATCAAGGTGTGAGATCATGTCACCTCAATAAAACCCTTTTCATCTGATCAACCTATTGAGCCAGATCAAACAGGGTTTCAACCCTAGTGAAACCCTAAATGTTTCCAATCCAATTGAAACCCCAAAAATTTGGTTGAAACCGAAACCCTAAACGGTTTCCCCAAACCCTAAAGTTGGCCTTTAAACCCTTTTTTATCCAATTTCTAGTATTGTGTTTAATCACATGATTAAATTACTTTCACATGCTATTAATTTCTCAAATTCTTGTTATGACATCATTATCCAACCTTTTAAACCTTGAAAATTTGTTTGGGCCAAGAAAAATTGGATTTGGGCTTGATAGCATCTCAAACCCTAACCAAACCTCCTTTAAACCCTAAATTGAAGCCCACTTGGTTGGGGCCCACCAAGGCCCACGAATTTGGCCACCTTGGCAAGGCTTCTTGGAGAAGTTTCCTCCCCCACATGGTAGACCATTCACTGCCCTTGCCTACACCCAATAGTGCCTTGATGAAATGGAGAAACCCACCCCATCAACCTCCATAACTCATAGCTTCTGCAGGCTGTCCTTTCCCCTTTCTATTCTCCACTTATGTCACGTATCTACCTCCAATCAATGGTTATTTAGGTCCATATTTTCCCCCTACAGAATTCTTGAGTCGTGCAAATCACACTTACTTCCCTTTCATCACTTCTTCACCCCGTTCTTAGAGAGAAACCCAAAAGAGCTCTCTCGGGCAGATTTATGGGTATTTTTTCGTGGAGCTTTTCGACCCTTTGTAAGTATTTTCACACGATGACTCCTTCATAAAAGTTGTTCCTCCTTAATTATAGTTTCCGTATATGTATTATTCGTATCATTTCACGGTCATTTCATTGGTAAAAAGTATTTTTAACCATGGAAAGGTCATTCTGGGCGTGAATCTGGAGAGTATGTTATGTTTTGGAGTTTTTGATCAAGCTAATGGACATATCTTGGTCCGAAAATTTTATGGAGTGTTCTTAGCATGTGTTTAAGAGTGTTCATTGAGGTTTTGTTGCATGACTAAAGCTTTTTATGATATATTTTCTTAGATCTAGAAACTTGAAAACTAGAAGTGGCAAAACAGTTTTTATTTGGAGAAAGTTTGAATATTTCGAGGTTTGATCTTACTCTAAAGGCTTTGATATTTTAAATGATGATCCTAAGTCTCTTATTTTTACGTTAGGATGTTATTTTGAAGATATTTAGTATTAGTTTCAAAGATATGATTTTTCTATGCAAGAGGATTCCGGTTAGGCTTAAGATTTCATATGTTTGGGTTAGATCTATGTTTCATTGATTTTTAGCTATGTGATTTTAATTTTGATGGTTGGATATTCTTTAAGACATATTCTTAAACCATGTGATGCTTTATTTCCAAGATCTCACCTTCTTAAGCCATTGATCAAGAGATTTATCAAAGCTAGTTGAGGAAAAAAGTTTTTGTTTTTGGACTAAGTGTAAAACCAAAAACTCCAAGTGTTATTTTGTGATTTTGGCGACTTTAGTTTGATGATTTAAAGCATAGTTGATGTTAGGATGATGTTATGAATATGTTAAAAGTAAGATTTGATTTTTGGTATTCTTGGAGATGTTTTGATTTAGGGTCAAAGCTTGTGACTAAGTGTTTGGATCTTTTTACAAAATGTTTGTTGTTGATTATTAGCTTTTTCTAAATGGATGTTTTAAGTATGATTGTAAACTTAGACTAGGAAGATCTTTGTTGCAAAATTTTGGTTTAAGCATGAGTTTTGAAGTTGGAAGGAATTGTAACAAAAATCAAGAGAAATGGCCTATGGATGTTTCGGCCATAGTGTGTTTTCCATAGTGTTGTTTTGTTTTAAATTTTTTTCTGAGTTGATATTTGAGTTTAGAACAAAATTTACATGAGGAATGTAAATTTTGGAAATTTTTGGAGTTAGGATATGAAATCCTTAAGTTATGGGTAAAATGGTCGTTTTCCCACATGTAGAGGGTAAAATGATAATTTTACTCTAAGATAACTTGTTTCCATGTTTCTAATTGTTAGTAATTAAATTTCTAACTTTTAGAATGACCTTTTACAGTTTCTCGTATATCGCACTTTATTCTCGTAGAACGTGACAATCGAGGTAAGTTAGCTTCTAACTTACTATCAGTTTATTGTGTATGTATGATGGGTAAGGGAACTACAATTTATGTATGTATGTTATCATATATGTCATGTCATTACATGTTTATCTGTTACGCATGATTTATTCTTTTATGAATATTTATCTGTTACAAAATCTTTTATGTCATGCAATGTTGTATGTTATAAGTATGCCATGTTAAGTATGTCATATGTTACATGTATGTCATGGAATGTTTATGTTTAAATCATATTGTGCCATTTACAAGTATACGCCATGTTAGAAAAGTTCATGATATTAAATAATATCTCATGTATTAAGAAAGATAAGATATTTAAGAGTGACACGGACCTAAGCGTGTTCACCACAAGTTATGTTAAGGATGGCACGGACCTAAGCGTGTTCATCACAAGTTATGTTAAGGGTGACACGGATCTAAGCATGTTCACCACAAGTTATGTTATGCGGTGCCACGGACTCAAGCGTGGTTCACCTTATGTAAAGTTCATATAAGTTTCAGATCATGTTCAAGTTAAGTTATTCATGTCAATCACGACCCTAAATGCTAGGATGGGGTAATATCCTAGTGGAACTCCTTTGTTCACGCTGGAGTGTCTAAATAGGTGTGAAATTCCCTGGGTTGACGAAGTACAGTCAACAGGTTGCGAATGGGGCCTAAGTAACTGGTCACCGGAGCGCGCCAGGCACTAACGCCGATGGTGCCATATTTTATGTTACGTGTATTCATGGGGCCACAACAACTGTGGAGCATGAAGTATGGGGCCACAACAACTGTGGAGCATACACTACGTGAGACACAGCAATTGTGACACGTAGAATACGTGGGGCCACAACAACTGTGGAGTACGTATTAACGCATTCACAGCTGGTGTAGATACCTGTGTTGTGATGCGGTAATCGGCAGGGACACACGGCTCTAGGGGACCCGTGTAGCACCCATATGGTCACGTTATTAATCAAGTCAATTGAATAAGATTCCAAGTTCATGTCAAGAAGTTAAGAATAAGCAATCATTGTGACCCCATGAGATAAGAATAAGTTTCAGATCAAGTCCACGTTAAGACAAGTTTCAGATCAAGTTCATGTTATGTTATGTTATGCTCACGTACAAGTTATGTTCATGTTCACATTAAGTTTCAAATTCATGTTCATATCATGTTATGTTCATGTTTATGATAAGTTCAAACTCACGTTCATGTTATGTTTCAAGTTCACGTTTCTGTCATGTTATGTTCACGTTCATGTTATATTATGTTCACGTTCACATTATGTCTCAAGTTCACGTTTATGTCATGTTATACTCAGGTTTATGTTAAGTTCAAGTTCATATTTATGTTATGCATGTTCACGTTCATGCTATATTTCAAATCCATGTTATGTTTCAAGTTTCATGTTCATGTTATGTTGCTAGTCCATGTTATGTTTTTAAGCTCAAGTTCATGTCATGTTAAGTCAAGTTCAGTTCACATTTAAGTTCAGGTTATGTCATGCTATATGTCAAGCTATGCTATGCTTACTTACGACTTTAATTATGCATTCATGCTTTTACTGCCATGCATGCATCATTAACTTGTGTGGGAGTTTCTTGTTAACTTACTGAGATTTGTAATCAAATCTCACTGTGGTAGTTTCAACTACCATTCCCTCCAAATGGTAGGCGATATGTCAGGATCAGAGCAGGGAGCGTACTTTGGTAGATTGAAGGAGATTGACTAGACGCCGCAGACACAACGCGGAGCTTACAGCTTCCATAGTTAGTTTTTGGATAGTATTCTGGCCTCGTTAGTTAAGTTACACGAGTTACTCGACGAACTTCCTCAATAGCGTATTTTGATAATGTAAATATGGAGTCTGGTCTCCCATGTTTTCGAGGTTACAGTCTTCTAAGACTCGTACTGAAATCGTGGATTTTTATTTTGTTAAGTATGCTTGGATTACGATTTAACTATTTGGGATATTATAAGTTTGGTGCACAGTATTGCTCAAGAAAATAAAATTATCCACTGCGAATATTACATAATACTAGATGCATGTTAGGAACATTGCATCTTATATGTCATGAACGGGGGAAGGTAACCTTGTGTTGCATGTCCCTATGCTTCAGATGTCCGTTCGATCCCAAGCGGAATTTGGGGGCGTCACATTTAATGTCCCTAAAGCTTGACTTGAGTAAAGCTTAAGATAGGTTAGAATGGAATTTTCTTGAAGCTGTTATGAGAAAACTAGGATTCCATGACAAGTTGGTCCAGCTTGTAATGAGGTGTGTGCAAAGTGCTTCTTTTTCAATTCTTATTAATGGATCCCCAATAGGTCATATAGTCCCCTCAAGAAGGTTGAGAAAAGAAAGTCCTATTTCTCCTTATTTATTCCTTTTGTACACTAAGGGTTTAATTGGCTTGCTGAGAAGTGATGCTAAGTCTAATTCAATTTCTGGTATCCAAATCTGTCGAGGGCCCCAAGACTTAATCATCTTCTCTTTATAGATGATAGTCTCATTTTGTGCAGCTAATGTAGAGACTAATCTCAGATTATTAGAGTTGTTAAAGCAATATGAAGAGGCATCAAGTCAACTTATTAACCAAGACAAAATTGCCACAGTTTTTAATGATAATGCTGATGGAGCTAAGAAGAGGGACATTATGGATCTGTGGAGTACGTCTCAAGTACAGCAGTATGAGAAGTACTTAGAATTACCACCAATGGTTGGTAAGTCAAAAACAAGTGCTTTTGCTGAGATAAAGCACAAAGTTTGGTTGAAATTGCTAGGTTGGAAGGGCCATATGTTTTCTCAAGGTGGAAGGGAGGTGCTTCTTAAGGCAATGGCTCTGGCTATTCCCTCATATACAATGAGTTGTTTCAAACTTTCTAATAAATTGTGTTTGGAAATTGAGGGTATGATGGCAAAAGTTTGGTGGTGGCAGAAGAATGAGGAAAGGAAGGTTCATTGGGTCAGTTGCCTGAAGATGTCTCAGCCCAAATTTGTTGGAGGGTTAGGTTTCAAGGAGTTAGGGACTTTTAATATGGCTATTTTGGCTAAGTAGAGTTGGAAGCTTTTGTAGAATAAAGAGAGCCTACTTCATAAGGTTTATAGTGCTAGATACTTCACTAGTGGCAACATGTTTGATGCCTCTCTTGGTGGCAATCCCTCTTATACTTGGAGAGGGATTTGGGAGGTAAAGAACCTTCTTATCAAAGGGGCAAGGTGGAGTGTTGGAAATGGGAGGTCTATATATATCATGAGGGATGTTTGGATATCTAGCTTTAGAGATTTGAGCAAAGAGTTGTGTATTGGCAGTGTTCAGTAGAGGGTGGACTTTACTGGTTTAGATGCATAGGTTGCTTCTTTAATAGATTGCGCAGCCCTAACTAGTGAAACCATTCTCAGGTTAGATCTCTCTTCAATCCAAAGGTAGCTGAGGCTGTGTTGAGACTGCATCCTAATTCCTTAGGTGATGGATATCAATGGGTGTTGATGGATGCCTTAACCAATTTTGAGTGCAAATAAGTGCCTCAACGGTTCTTGGAGCCAACGAACTTTGAAAATGATCAAGCACATGGCCTCCCGTACTAAATGCTGACTCAGATGAAACTGTGGAAATAGGCATGGTCGATAAGTCTTGTGCAATCATCACAAGTATAGAATAATTAGGCTCATTAATTTTCCACCAAGTTAACAAGTCAAACGATGGGCTGAGTGCCTTACAACCATCTGATAAATATCGATCCACTTCTATTTTGGTCTAGATCTCATGGTGGAAGATGCCCTATACCACTCTTGGAACCATTTGGTCTCACGTTTGCCATCACCATCAATCATGGATTTAGATGTTTGAGGGGGTTGAGGAACTTGGGTACTCGTGGTGGAACCAAATTTAGAATTATACTCTGCATATAGATCCCCTAATACCTATTTCACACTTGAGACCAACTCCTCAGCATGAAACTCAACATGAATTTTCTTCAAGTGGAAAGTAAGAAGCCCTAACTTGCTTCATGGATCAAGCACAACAACAGTTAACATGAACAAGTTAATCCTATCTAATGACCCCCAATACTTATCATATTTTATGCTCATGTTTATGGCCATGATCCTCAAACAGGTATTAGTACTCTCCCTCAGCATAATCAAATCATTTTGGAGTTCATAAATCTCCAAAAAATTAGTGTTGGCTGTCACATATAAAGACTTAGAAAATCTATAAAACATCTCCAAAAACTTGACAAACACCTGCACTACCTCCCACTCCTTAGCTTTAGGAGGTCCCATGTGCCCATCATCAAAGTAAGAAAGGAAATTATAATCCTCACTCTCCATCCACCTGAAAGCCTTCTCAAACTTCTCAACTGCCTCCAACATCATATAGGTTGAGTTCCATCGTATTTGTACATCAATACACCACATTTTCTTACAATCAATTTTTTCTTTTTCTGCACATCTCTTAAACTTATCTAATCTTGCAGGGGATGAATGCACATATTTAACTACATTTCTAACCATTGTAATGGTGTCATTGCACTCCTTCAAAGCCTCATTCACAATGAGATTCAATACATGAGCACAACATTTCATGTACATATACTTACCCCCCAACACATTCCCTATCAAAAACTGTTTCAAATATAAAATTGCAGTATCATTTAAACTCGCATTATCATCAGTTACAATAAATATTCTATCAATGTTCCAATCAAGCAAGCACGACTCAACATATCTCCCAATAGTATCCCCTCGATGATTAGGGATTAAACAAAAATTAATGATTTTTTCTGCAATTTCCAATCCTTATCAATGAAGTATGCAATTAGACACATAATTTAAATTCTGTATCGATGTCCATGTATTGGTCGTCAACGAAACCCTCATGCCACCATCTTTAAACACTTTTTTTTTAAGTTTCTCCTTTTCTACTCCAAACAACTTCATACAATCTCTTGCAACTATAACACAAGATGGAACTTTTAACCAAGGTTCAAGAGACCAACAAAGTTTTCTAAATCCCTGTCGTTCAACAACCCTAAATGACATCTCATCAATAATAACCATTTCTGCAATAGCCAACCTCGCAGTCTCTTCATTATATTTGTAGGTTACTAGAGTCCTTAATGTATACCATCACTCTCTCCAACCCCTTCCTCAAGTGATACCTCACCTGTCAATATTTTTTTGTACCTATCCAAAGACCCACGTTTATGAGGATTTTTAGGACATGAAGGCAAGTGATTTTGCATTGTTGAAGTTCCATTCCTCTTTGAGTGGCAAGCGTACATCTTGCCCCAATAATTATATTTAGCCTTCAGATCACCTACAGGACAACCCTCCACCTTCGTAAAATGATCCCATCAATCGATACATCATTCCCTTACCATTTCTTGGGTAATGGACAAGTACTATTAGTAGGGACACTATGGGGTTTTGATGTTTGGGTCTCCCTCAAATCATCTCCTAAGTTAATGGTTGGTTGAGGTTCATTTGAATTAACATCAATCGGAGATGATGAAGAATCCATCTAATTTATAAAACAAAATATATAAATTATCAACATCTAATTTATACATATAGGTAACAAAGTTTTTTTTATACACATTGTTCTATCACAGCACACACCAAATAATTTATAATATATAAAAAATTATATATATAATATATATAATTCATAAAATAAAAGGAAAGACATGCGAATGCTCATGCAGGGACAGTTTCACGGAGAGAAACGGAAATCCGAATGGGAATCAAGAGTCACGACTCACGGAGGTGTGAGGTTTCGTTGGTGGTGTGAATGGGGTTGAATCCAGCAAACAGCGCCATTGAATGGGGTTCGTCACTGGGGTTGAACCGTTGAAGTCACGGAGGGCCAAAGGTGATGTGACTGTGAGAGTGTGAGGCAGAGGCACTACATTGCCGGTGAGGAGTGACTCTATGTCTCGAAGAACAGAAGGGGGTGGGGGTGGGGGGGGGGGGTGAGGTCCTGAGAAGTGAGAAGTGAGGATTTGGTGAAGAGGAAAGAATGGGGTTCATGGGGGGGGGGGGGGGGGGGTGCGGTGTGTGCGGGGTGGTAACCCTTATCCAGATCCTAAGAGAAACGATGCAGTTTGGTCTCAACCAAATAGCATCGCTTCTTTTAATTTTTTTTGCTTACATGTATTAAACAAAATGACGTCGTTTCTTGTGAAATGACATCTTTTTTTGTAAGGTATATTTAAAAAAAATTAATTAGAGCGGGTCGGCTGGTTCAACTATTTTTCCCTGGGTCGAACAGGTACTGAACCGGCCGACATCAATTTCCATTATTTTCAACCGCCGACTGACTGGTTCTCCACCTGTTTTAGCCAGTTTCTAAATTTGGCGTCAAGTCTCCATCTGCTGCGGTCGGTTTGGCTGGTTTATGTTCACTCCTAAAATGGATTTAGGAGCATGAGAAGAATGGTATATTCAGGGTCAAAAGTGCATACAGGTTTTTCAAGTCTTTTGCTATTTCTGATATGGGGGAGCCTTCAAATGGGGCCTCTAAAAAGAGATTTTGGAATGCTATTTGGAAGTTGAAAGTTCCTCAAAAGGTAAAAATTTTTGCTTTGAGAGCTTGCAAGGAAGGACTTCCTACAATGACAAATCTCATCAACAGGAAAATAAATGTGGATGGGTTTTCCTGCTTCTGTCAACACCTTGTGGAAAATTTGGCTCATGCTTTATTTTTTTGTCCATCTATTCATGAATTCTAGTTGAGACAGTTTCTTGTTCTTTAGCAGATGGATCAATTCAGGTCCTTTATGTCCAATGTTATGGAAGTATACTCGAAAGGAGCTCCAAAGGACTTGACAGATTTTATCCTTATGGCATGAGGCTTCTAGTATAGGAGGAACAAAATGATTCATGATCATATATGTCTACCACCTCGACAAGTAATAGGTTTTGCTCTTTCTAAGAAGGGTAAATATGTTACTGGTTTGCATAGGTCCATACTAAGAAGTTGGATTATAGGTGGTCTCCTCCACCAATAGAATGGTTTAAATTAAATGTTGATGGGGCACCTTTTTTGATAATAAAAAAACAAGTGTTGGGTCCATTCTTAGAAATTCCTATGGAGATGTCACTATGGCTCTAAGCAGAGTTGAGGATGAATCCCTTGATCTAGAAAATGTTGAGGCAATGACATTGCTGAGAGGTCTCAAGTTCTATTTAAACATTGGCATTCACAATCTTATCATCGAAAGTGATTGTATATATCTGGTTGAGGAAGTTAACAGTGGAGAAGAATCATATGCAGCTGTGGGGGCAGTTGTTTATGAGATCAGAAGACTAATGCAAGGATTTCTGCAATGCAGGTTACACATGCCAATAGATTGTCAAATGCAGCTACACATCGACTTGCAAGGCATGCATGGTCCATTTCTGATATGCAAGTTTGGTGGCATAGTGTACCCGTTTTCATTGAGAATGTTGTTTATGTTGATAAACACTTTTATAACCAGGTTTGAGGTGTTTGTCTCCTTTACAATGAAGTTAGTTCCTAAAAAAAAAAATCACAACACAGGAATTAATCCTAATTAGAAAAAGAGGAAGTTCTAGAGTTTTTGTTGGCCAACTCATAAACATCATATTGTACCAATAAGAGTTTGTCATAGGGTGATCGACCTATCTCCCTACTATGTGTAGGTGTCAATATAGTTAAGCAATAGGATTCCTAATCTTAGGTTGGATATAGGTGCTGGGTTTGCGGAGCCTAGTTTTTTTTTTTATGTATCAATTCGATTTGATGACCCAACCTTACAAGGATGTGTTATGATTTTTTGGTGAGTTTTCAAGGAGGCTTGGATCATGGAGTGCCAAGTAGAAAGTTCACTCAACATTAGTGCAACAGGTGGCTCGAATGAAGCTCAAGCAGAGAGTTTGCTCAAGTCTTACTCGATAGCTGGCTTGAGTGAATATCGAATAAAGATCTCGCTCGAGGCCTGAGTGTTCTGAACACTCTGCTTGAGCAAATAATATAGAAAAGTGAAAAAGGGTTTTCGTCATGTGACATTATAAACATGTACTTGATGAACAATTTAGTATGGCCCGAGTGTTATGAACAGTGAAATTTTGCCCAAAGTGTATTTTGTAATTCCTTAGCATAATAAAATCATTTGCAGCACTATAGACATGGGCACATTGCCGAACCACGCTAATTTTATATCGTATGATTTATTTGCTTGTTTGGTTTTGCTATGTATGTCATCGTTTTTCATAACAATAGGACAAAAAAGAACTGCCACGATTGGATATATGCAAGAATTCTCAAGAAACCTCCAAGAAGAAGATATGATATCTACCACCTTCAAGCCAGCTACTTCTTAACCTTTCCTACCATCTCAAAGCACAATCTTGCACACTGCATGTGGCAAGAAGGAGATATGCTACTCTAGTGCCATAAGACTTTGACTTAAATTTCCTACTATCAAAATTCACAAGTACCTTGCCACCCATCATATCTCAAAAATCATAGATGCAACCACAATACACCTTGTTGCTTGATCATTGAATTCTATCTCAATTAGGACTTGGCTTCATGAAAGTCCTACTCCATCTCACAGGTTCTATATATATACCAATTTTCGCCACCCCTATAAATTAATTAGCCCCCAAGTAATCTTACATACCCTATAGCTTTGTGAAACCTTTTGGAAAGGCAAGTTGACTAGGCACCCTTTTTGGGGTGACGGTGAGGGTTGACAACCTAGGTTGATGGGGGAGGTTGGCCTTGGGAAGGGAAAATGTGCAGACCTAGGGAAGGGGAAGTGGGATGGACGTCTAGGGATTATGGACTAAGGGATCCGTTGGTGAGAGGGTAGCTAGGGTTTCCCGAAATGGTTAAGGGCAACTTAGCTAATGGAAAGGCCAATGACCACTTTTAGGTGGTGGCTAGGTTTGAGGGAAATGAGAGATGGGTTGGACGGCAAGTGGGGGCTAGGGTTTGCAAGTTTGGTGGCTTGTTGGAGGGCAATGGGTGAGTCACGGTTGGGTGAGCATGATGTGGACAGCTTGGTGTGGCTGTGTATGAGTGTTGGATGGGATTGGGAGTGTTTGGATGGTGGGAAAGCTCAAGAAAAAGGTATGAACAAGGCATGAACATAATGAACAATGTCATGCACGAAAAATGGAGATGGAGATTAAAGAAAGAAAACACTAGAATGACACAAACAAAAGAATAACTCAAATGAAAGGTTAGCTTGAACAACTTCCATTCACGGATGGCAAGAAGTGCTTCTATCTTTTGGGGTTCATGGATTGAACCCAAAAGATGGAAAGGTAGCTCAAGAAAAGTTATGAACATGAAGAACAAGAAGAACAATGGTATATACGAAAATGTTAATGGAAAGATAACAATGAAATAACACAAATAAAAGGATAGCACAAATGAAGGGTTAACTCGAGTAACTTCCATTCACGGAGGGCAAGAAGTCTTTCTATCTTTTGGGATTCATGGATTGAACCCAAAGGATGGAAAGATAGCTCGAGATAGGTTATGAACATGGCAAGAACATGAAAAACAAAGGTATATACGGAAATGATAATGGAAGACAAGGAAAGATAACAATGGAATAAAACATAAATAGAAGAATAACACATATGAAAGGGTAACTTGAACCACTTCCATTCAGGGATTGCAAGAAGTGTTTCTACCTTTTGAAGTTCATGGATTGAACTCAAAAGATGAAAGGATAGTATGAACCACTTCAATTCACGAATTGCATGAAGTGTTTCTCTCAAGGGGGTTCACAGATTGCACCCCATGAGTCCAAGTGCAAGCACCGAAGGGTTCCTCAAGAACCCACAAATGGCAAAAGCCAAATGTTCACACCTTGAAGGGTTTCCCCCCCAAGTTCGAAAATCAAAAGATCAAATGTCAAAAGTCCAAAAAAGTCCCTCCTACAATGACTAAGTGCCATATTTATAGACAAAGCATAAAATAAAAGAAAATAAATAAAATAAAAGAAAATAAATAAACAAGGTCTTGGATGAGCTCCATGTGGCCTTTGGCATGGTTAGAGCCGTGGGGGCCTATGGTGGCTAGGCCCTTGTGCTGTGCGGCATGGCTTGGTTGGCCTGGCTGGAGTGGTGCGGGTGGCCTGGTCTGGTGCTGCATGGCATGGTCCTGGCATGGGCTTGGGCGTTGACATGGTTTGGTGCCGGGCAGGTGCTTGTGCATGGGGCATGCACATGGCCTGGTCTGGAGTAGGGACTGATGCCGTGCAGGGGGCTGCCTGGCTTGGTCTAGGTCCGTGCGTGCGTGCATGCTGGCTTCGCCTAGGCAGTGCTGCGTGGCTTGCATGGCCTGCATGGCTTGACGTGGCCCTGGGCGTGCCTGCGTGCTTGGTGTGCGCAGGTGCTGGGTTCTGCGCACATGGCTTGGCCCGTGTCTGGGCGTGCCTGCGTGCTAGGTGTGCGCAGTTGCTGGGTGCTGCGCGCATGGCTTGGCCCGTGACTGGGCGTGCGCCTGGCCTTCGCATGTTGGCTGTGCACGCGGGGCATGGCCTGTGCTTGCTGGCTGTGCGTGCTGGTCAGGCACGCTTGGCTGGCTGGCCGTGCCATGACATGGCCTTGGCTTGCTTGCCGCGCAAGCTGGTGGCCCTGCACATGGGCTTGCTGGTGGCCCATGGCTTGCACGTTGTGCGTGCTGCTGGCCCTGCACATGGGCTGCGTGTTGTGCATGCGGCTGGCCTGCTCACCAGCCTTGTGGGGCGTCTTGGGTGTGCCATGGCTGGGGCCATGGCTTGCTTATAGGCTGCTGTGGGGCTGTCCCGCCTTGTCCATGGTCGTGTCAGGGCATCAACCATGAGTCCTTCGTGGCTTGTCAAGGCATGGTGGTCGGTTTTTAGTTGGGCCATACAAGGGGTCGTGACATTCCCCCTTTCATCAAGAAAATCCTTGCCCTCAAGGATCTCATTCAAAACTTCCAACACCCTCTCCTCGTGTTGGCCTTGTTCATGGCCACACAAGGTACCCACCTTTGCTCAACTTCTTTAGCATTAAGGCCTCCCTCAACTTGGGCTCTTGCACACGGCATGGAGAACTTGGGGCAGCAACCTTGCGGCTTGCCAACTTGCAAACTGAGCTTGGGAAGTGTAGCCTTCAACCCGCGGCAATTTTGGACAGCACTTGGTTTGTTGGCAGCTTGTTCACGGCCTCACAAGTCCAACCTTGGGTCTCCCACTTTTAAGAGTGGTTTACCCCTCCAAGACACACTACTCGGTTTCTACCTCAATCCCCCACTTCAAGTTTACCAAATAACAACACAAATATAATGGAATCCAAGAGGGATTCCCCAATCCAATCATAAAGAGGAGTTAACAAGTTGTTTACCTCTAGGAGAAGTGAGTACCTCTCTAGAACACCAAGCAAACGGGTCTCAATGAACACCAAGCAAACGGGTCTCAATGAGATTGGATTGGCCCCTTGATGGAAGGGGGAATGTCACGACCCCTTGTATGGCCCAACTAAAAACCGACCACTATGCCTTGACAAGCCACGAAGGACTCATGGTTGATGCCCTGACACGAACATGGACAAGGCGGGACAGCCCCACAGCAAGCCATGGCACGCCCAAGATGCCCCACAAGGCTGGTGAGCAGGCTAGCCGCATGCACAGCACGCAGCCCATGCGCAGGGCCAGCAGCACGCACCGCGTGCAAGCCATGGGCCACCAGCAAGCCCATGCGCAGGGCCACCAGCCTGCGCGGCAAGCAAGCCAAGGCCATGTCATGGCACGGCCAGCCAGCCAAGCGTGCCTGACCAGCACGCACAGCCAGCAAGCATAGGCCATGCCCCGCGCGCATAGCCAGCATGCGAAGGCCAAGCGCACGCCCAGTCACGGGCCAAACCATGCGCGCAGCACCCAGCACCTGTGCACACCGAGCACGCAGGCACGCCCAGACAGGGGCCAAGCCATGTGCGTAGCACCCAGCACCTGCGCACACCTAGCACGCAGGCATGCCCAGGGCCACGTCAAGCCATGCAAGCCACGCAGCACTGCCTAGGCCAAGCCAGCATGCACGCACGCACGGACCCAGACCAAGCCAGGCAGCCCCTTGAACGGCATCAGTCCCCACTCCAGACCAGGCATACCCCATGCACAAGCACCCGCCCAGCACCAAACCATGTCAGCGCCCAAGCCCATGCCAGGACCATGCCACGAAGCACCAGACCAGGCCACCCGCACCACTCCAGCCAGGCCAACCAAGCCATGCCGCACAGCACAAGGGCCTAGCCACCATAGGCCCCCACGGCTCCAACCATGCCAAAGGCCACATGGAGCTCATCCAAGACCTTGTTTATTTATTTTATTTTATTTTATTTATTTTCTTTTATTTTATGCTTTGTCTATAAATATGGCACTTAGCCATTATAGGAGGGACTTTTTTGGACTTTTGACATTTGGTCTTTTGATTTTTGGACTTGGGGGGGAAACCCTTCAAGGTGTGAACATTTGGCTTTTGCCATTTGTGGGTTCTTGAGGAACCCTTCGGTGCTTGCACTTGGACTCATGGGGTGCAATCCGTGAACCCCCTTGAGAGAAACACTTCATGCAATTCGTGAATTGAAGTGGTTCATACTATCCTTTCATCTTTTGAGTTCAATCCATGAACTTCAAAAGGTAGAAACACTTCTTGCAATCCGTGAATGGAAGTGGTTCAAGTTACCCTTTCATATGTGTTATTCTTCTATTTATGTTTTATTCCATTGTTATCTTTCCTTGTCTTCCATTATCATTTCCGTATATACCTTTGTTTTTCATGTTCTTGCCATGTTCATAACTTATCTCGAGCTATCTTTCCATCCTTTGGGTTCAATCCATGAATCCCAAAAGATAGAAAGACTTCTTGCCCTCCGTGAATGGAAGTTACTCGAGTTAACTCTTCATTTGTGCTATCCTTTTATTTGTGTTATTTCATTGTTATCTTTCTTGCTTTCCATTAACATTTTCGTATATACCATTGTTCTTCTTGTTCTTCATGTTCATAACTTTTCTTGAGCTACCTTTCCATCTTTTGGGTTCAATCCATGAACCCCAAAAGATAGAAACACTTCTTGCCATTCGTGAATGGAAGTTGTTCAAGCTAACCTTTCATTTGAGTTATTCTTTTGTTTGTGTCATTCTAGTGTTTTCTTTCTTTAATCGTCATCTCCATTTTTCGTGCATGACATTTTTCATTATGTTCATGCCTTGTTCATACCTTTTTCTTGAGCTTTCCCACCATCCAAACACTCCCAATCCCATCCAACACTCATACACAGCCACACCAAGCTGTCCACATCATGCTCACCCAACCGTGACTCACCCATCGCCCTCCAACAAGTGCCACCAACCTTAAACTAAAGAAACTTTAGATTCTTCATCCACAAATCCTCATTGCCGTACACGTAGAAACCCTATTCTAGTCTGCTGTCTCATGTTATTCTATTCTATTCTATTATGCTGTCTCATGCTATTCTATTCGAGTTAACCCTTCATTTGTGCTATCCTCATTTCATAGCAAGGTAAGTTCAAAAAGAAGGGTCCTTATAGAAGTTATTTTGAATACTCATGAAATATTATAGTAAGATAAAAATAATACAGCATTATTCAAGTCACCTTTAAAAACTATCTCTAAATTTTTCATTTTCTATTTCTCCCCCAATAAGTGAAATTAATATATAGTAAAAATTGCATTACTATAACTCATTCTTCCTTGTACAGGTACTCCATCACACTTTTTTTTCGTAATGAAAGCTTTTAATAAAATGATTTCAGTTTTTTGGAAAATGGACTCATCTCAGATTTCTTGGGAGTCAATTTCAGATGGGTGGCACTATGGCTTATAGAGGAGCAATGGTTTATGGTTTAAGATTGAGGGAATGGTCCGATCTTCGTCTCTCATTGTGCAATGACGTGGACAACAATTAAGTGGGTTGCAGCTTGCCGATATGCTTCCATTGGTAATTGATCCTTGGCGGCTGGTGGTGGTGCTGGAAAATCATAGAGGTTTTGGTAGTTCATAGGGAAGGGAGGAAGATTGGAGGGAAATGGAAACAAACAAAGGGACACGAACAGGAAAAGTGAGAGACAAACTTACCAATTGATGGCATGCGGCAGCATGCATTGCTATGACGGCACAAACAGGGAGAGAGAAGAGAAGGGAAAGAGAGTGTGTGAGAGAGAAGAGAGGTTTGAGGGAGAGAGAGAGAGAGAGAGAGGGAGAGAGAGAGGGCTTACCGACAAGGCAGAGGACCATCGTTAGGGTGAAGTTGGTGGTACAGTTCCTAGTGCAGAAGGTGACTGAGCTGAAATATTGCAGATTTCATACATTTAGAACCAATAAATTTTAATTATCTCATGACATTATTATTGGTTTTAGAAGAAAAAATGGTTGATAACTATAAATACGAGCTGTGATTTTTAATTGATTAATATCATGTTTATGCTTAATTTTATTACTATGATTTAATTTGATAATATTTCCTCACATGTACAACATATTTTTTATAATCTATTTTTTCTTTTAATTTATTTTTGAGTGTGTTATTTTTTCTTCTTATTTTTATTTTAAATAAAACTCACATGGGATCCCGTTGAAACTTTTAAGCAAAAGTAAATACTAATTAAGAGGAAATATGAAGAAATGAAAATGATTTACGCGGAAAGGGAAACACATAGTTACACGGAAATGCATAACTTTTGAGATTTGAACGAGCAGCATGTAGGAAATTCATTTGCTTTTAAAAAAGTCAATCCTCCTTTCTTTGCTTTGTATGCACATGGGGTGAAGATAAGCACAAGTTTGTTGAGACTGACGCATATGCAGCAGCACATGTACTTTAGCAGGTGTTGCTTTTCTTTCCAACAAACACAAAAGTAGTTGTTTAAGCTTTTACACATTAAAGACAGCACAAGGACGAGACACGCAGCAGAGAGAGATGCTGGCCACTTCTGTAGCTGGAAAGAAACGCTACAGCAACTCTGCACTCCACACAAAAATAGACGTTGCGGGAGATTTTCAGCTTTGGATAGAAAAGAAACACAAAAGAAAGAGGGCCAGCCTGACAGAACGTAAAAGACTGACGAAGAGGGGTTTACGTTTTGGGCTGGGGTACTTTTCAGCTTTGGTATTTTGGGGGAGAGAGCATGGGAGAGGGAAAAAGAAAAGAAAAGAAAGGGAAATGAGAGAGATCTTGGATTTTGGGATTTTAGCTTTTGGGGGGCGTGAGTTACGGACGGATGGAGTTTTTATTTTTATTTTTGGGGCTTCAGCTTTTGAGAGATGGAACGCTGCAGAGGAGAAATTTGGGTCTGAAGCTTGGACTCCAAGGGGCGAACGAACAAAGAGGGGGTTTTTGTTTAGAGGGGCTTTGACAGAAACGCTGAACGATGCTAGACGAAGAGAGCTTCTTTTTTTTTTTTGTTTGAGCGAGACGCAGTTATTTCTTTTGGGCTCTTCTCTTCACTTTTGCCCTCTAATAAGGCTCTTTTCTTAGGTTGAGTTTTATATTTTATTTTAATTTTATCATAGAGAATATGTATTTAATTTTAATGGCTCTTGTGATGTACATAGTCGACTAAATTTTTGTACCAAGGTTAGATGTGAAATCTAATGGTTTGACATTGTTTCGGATCAACAATAGATTTTATACTGTGAGCTTAATCGATTAAATGGTTTTATTATTAGATAGTTTGATCATCTATATATTTATTTTGATTCATTGTGATTTTCGAATACATTAAATGCTTGAAAAAAAATTTCTTGTGATATTTAAATGAGTTTGTGAATGTTTTAACAATCAATCGTTCATATTTAATCATTAATGACTATTTTTCTTGACTTTAAATGTTAAATCTTTCAATTGAAGAGAATCATTATTCTAGTTTAATTGAAGTAAATCGATCAAAAATAATATTCTAAATTATTATACGGATCCTCGAAACCTTAGTCATTCTTCATATCAATTAATTTTATCATTGTAGTTTTATTCTATTACTTTAAAAATTTTCATCTCAGTAATTTTCTCTTCTATTTGATTGCACATTCCTTTTAGTAATTTCTTTTCATTGTTAGAGTTTATTTTTCTTATCGTATAAGTCAATTCCTGTGAATTCGACCTGTTAGGTATTACAACACCTGCTTACAGATAAAACTGTTCTAAATTTTTAGTTCACTAGTTGAGTCAAAGTTTAGGGGTAAAAAAAGGCAATAGTAAAAAGGAGGGAGAGAAAGAGACGTACCACCGTGCATTAGATTGGTGACACTGAGGCAGCAACATAGGTGGGGACAAAAATGAAAATACAGAGAAGTGTGGGAGAAATAGACACGGGGAGAGGGAAGAGAGAGATTGCAAGTGGTAAAAGAGAGATTAGGAGACATAGAGGAGAGGGATGGGGAGAGGAAGGGGGGATGTCATAGAGGGAGAGAGAAGGAGAAAGAGAGAGGATGGGAGAGGGAGAAAGGATCTTAGGGTTTGTGTGTTAAGGGCCAAATGAAGTCATTTTGATGGTGGGCTAGGGAGTTTTGAGGGCTTGGGTTAAGGTTATTGGGCTAGGCTTCACATCTATCATAGTCATTTCCTACTTTGGAATCATTCCTTTAGTTATTCTTCTGAACTAGGCATCAATTATATTGATGGAAGGCTTGTGTTCAATAGCTTAGTAAGTGGAAGATCTAGTGCTGGTAGTGTGAGCAAATAAACAAAGCATAATGAGTAGATTACATCGAGTAGATATTTGTGTGCAAATAACGTTCATCCAATAAAAACGGATTTGCAACAATGAACAGATATACATTTAACATGTAAAAATGAGCCTTGATCCAAATAAATAAATATTTCCAATAAATGCAACCACTATTAACTGAGTTATACCAAAAATTAAATATGTATAATTTAGCCATGATCATATAAAGAGAATACCAAATAATGCAGTAATAATTAACAAGCTCATTTTTCATCTTTATATTGTCTTATCCCAAATTTTCATATTTACTATTATTCACTATTCACGATATCCTATAACCTGCCTGTTTGGTTCCCCCCCAAGTGGGTTGTGTGCCATTTTCTCCCCTTCGCCATATAGGATTGTCCTCTCATAGGACATAGTGGTCTCCTAGCATGGGGTATGTGTGAGGATCACGCCAGCACAAGAGGATATATCACATTCCAATGGTAAGTGGAAGGCAAAGAAGAGAGCCTTTCCTTGGAAAGATGAAAGAAGAGGCAATGGTGGCCTGCGAAGTGCAGCTAGTCCAATAGGGCAAGTAACACTATGTGGAAGGCCAGGCTGATAAATCTTAATTCAGGATGAAACAAAGGGCGCAAGCCATTTCAAGGTGAGAAAGAAGAGATGAAGAGGCTGGTAGCTTGGGCAAAGGGCGAGGTGTAACGATCTAAAATAAATTTAATAGAAGAATTTCTTTAGACCTTAGAAACATTGTGAGATACCAAAAGGACACATGTCAAGAGGAGGACAAAGTGTATAAGGGATGGAGTATGAATCAAGATTGTCATTATGCTCTCTTACACCAATCACTATTCCATCTAACCAAAAGAGGGTTTCAACCTGAATGAAACCCCAAAGGGTTTCAAGCAAACCAAAATTCTAAATGGTTTCCAAACCCTAAACATTATTGGTTTGTAACTAAGTATTTATTCACTTGGTTTGGTCACTTCCACATGCAATCTACCACTCAATTATACATTCTTACACCCTTAACCACTCTCTTACATTTTGGTAATTGCATTTGACCAATAAAGGTTTATTGGAACCAAACCTAGCCAAAACCCTAACTATACCCCAAATGAAACACGATTCGGTTAGCCCCAATTTGGTCCAGCCGAAACCACCCTTTTGCCCAAGATTCCTCCCCCTTACAAGGCCATACCACGGCTATCATACCACCTCACTATCAGATCCAAATAGTGCCTTGATAGCAAGTCAAACAAGCCAACACTCAACCTCACCCACTCTGCCTATAGCCGCAAAAAAATAGCAGCTCTTACTTCAGCTTTTCCTCCACCACTTTCAAAAGTCAACTTCACATCAAAAGGTCATTCACTCACCGACCAAGTCAGCCCTTCATCCATACCCTATGTTCCTCTCATTTGCGTCCACACTTAGCCACTTTTTCAATTGTTTTCCAAGAGCAAACAAAGAGAGTTAGAGAGGAAATTTTCTAAATAGTTTTGCTTGCTTCATTGCAACCCTTTGATGAGTATTTATTGAACTCTAATCTCTTCCATCTTATCTAGATTTGAGTCTAGTTTACTTAGATAAGTGTTGGTAAATTTTTCTTACAGATTTGATTGATGAAGGTTAGTGTTCTTGGTGGAAAGGTTCAATGTTGATAGTGTTTGGTGTTTGTGAAAAACTTTGGTAGTTTTGTGGATTTTTCGATGAAATGTTGCTAGATCTTGTTATCATGAAGTGATAACATGATTATTGATTATATGCAAGTTTATAGTTTTGTTTTAAGCATGTTGGGTCTTTATAAAAGAGTGTTTGCTTGATTTTGAAGTGGTAGAAACCGATTGGTTCAAAACAGTTTTGGTTTGGTTTAGGTTGTAATTTTAGCTTTAGGTTTTTTATTCAATAGCTATGTTCTTTAAAAATCTTGTTTCTAAAGCTTATATCTATGGATTTAGAATGAAATTATGAAGAGTTATGATTTAGATCTTTGTTGGAACTATAATGAACATGCAAGAGTTTGTTTTAAACTCAATCTAGAGGCTTATGGGTTTGATAAATTGTTTGGTTGAAATTTTTTCTCTTACATGCTATATTTAATGCTTAAATCTTGTTACAACTTGAATGTGAGGTATATGGTTGTAATATCTCAATAGTTGTTGCATGAAAATCAAGGATATAGTCACTTTGTTTCAAGTCTAAAAGCTTGCATGGTTGGTTTCTAAGTTTCCATGCAAACCAAGTCCTTAGAGTTGATATGAAGGTATTAGACCAAGAACATCAAGAGTCCTTTTATTTTGACCTAATCTTGATGTTTTGGCATTTTCCTTGATGCGATGATTTCAATTTTTTATCAAATGTATGGCTTAGTATTTTAACATGATTTTAGAACTAATGACTTGACTTTAAGAGCTATCATTTTCAGATTTAAGTGTTAGATGGCCAAGTAGCAATAAAAAAAATTTAATTCATATTTGGGTTTAGGATTAAATTTACATAAGGAATGTAAATTTTGGTAAGTTTTGGAGTCCGTTTGCAAATTCCTTATTTTTAGGGGCAAATTTGTAATGAAAACATACGTAGAGGGGTAATATTGTAAATCTAGTCCTAAGTAAGTGAATTTATTAGCATAAAGATGTAGTAAGATGTCCTAACCCTAGAATGTATCTCATTTCAGTTTACTTACTTTTATGTTATACTAAGAATTACGCTACAGTCTGTAAGTTAGCTTCTAACTTATTTTTGATATTTTTAGATATGTATATTGGTAAGACTGCAATTGTTCACTTTCATATCATTTATGCTTATTATAATTGTTTATAATATGGCACTCTATGTCACTTATTACTCTACATAATTATTTGTCACATGCCAAGAGTGATATATCATTAGTTACATGTTATTATGTTACCTGCCATGAATGCCAAGTCATAAGCATTGAGTATGTCATGAAATTTCTAAGTCATGCATAACACTTTTTATTTTATCACAACCCCAAATGATAGTCCTCTGTCCACACTAGAGTGTTTAAATTTGATGTGGAATCCCATGGGTTGATGAAGTATAGTCAACATGCTTTAAATAAAACCTAAGTAATTGGTTTCTGGAGTGAAGTCAAGCACCCAATGCTAGGGGTGCGAAATTAAACGTTTACATGTTTAGTTATCATGACGTACTCACAGCTGGTGCAGATGTCAGTGATGTGATGAGGTATTGACAAGAGCACACAGCGGTTGGGGAGTTGTGGAGCATCTAAAATTCTCATAAACAAACATGTATATGTAACAGGGTCATGTATGTAACAAGGTCATGTTCATGTCAAGTCAGGTCATGTTCATGTCAAGTCAAGTCCTGTTATGTTCATGTATAGCCATGTTATTTTCAAGTCATGTCACACATGTTCAAGTTTATGTCACAAGCATACGCGTCATATTATTTTCATTCATGGTAGTTTTTGTTAAGGATTTATAAATCTCCCTTGACAGTCCAAGTACCATCCCCCCCTGAATGATAGCCAATGTGCCAGGGGACCAAGGATCAGAACTCAACCAACTAGATGAGGTTGAGTAAACTGCAGAGAACTCTTAAGGATTTTATGGAGTTGGTGCTCCAACTTTTGGATTCCATTCTGGGACTTATTCTCAACCTACATGAGTGGCTTGGTATTTT
This sequence comes from Carya cathayensis, assembly GCA_011037825.1. Classification (NCBI taxonomy): domain Eukaryota; kingdom Viridiplantae; phylum Streptophyta; class Magnoliopsida; order Fagales; family Juglandaceae; genus Carya; species Carya cathayensis. The sequence goes on along the minus strand of QGSO01000139.1, from coordinate 1,367,061 downwards.
GTTTAGTAATTATAGTTATGTTTATACTCATGGAGCATTGTTTCCAATACATGTTTTGATATCAAAATTGTTGGATGAATGTTATAACTTTTGGATATGTAAATATTATGAAATTTGATTATGTCTTTAGATATAGCATTCTGGTACATTGTTTACTGCTAAAAATATATTCATTGTGAATACTGCATACTGTTAGATGCATGGTAGGTGCATTGCATCCTTAACAGTTATGAATGGGGGTATGTCACCTTTGTAGCATGTCGCGATGCTTCATACTCTTACCCCTAGTTTTTATTTAGCAAGGAACCGCAATAACCAAGATATGTGTTGAATGAGCTACATCCCTCACATGAAGATGAAACTTGTGTGCCCATATACCAAGCATACACATGTATCAAACTCATGGCAGAAAATAGTAAGGTATTAGTTTGAGACTAATATTAACAATACTAGAGATTTTTACATTACTCATTAATAAAAATATCCACAACTCACTATCACTTCATCCATAAAATAATTACAACCCAGTATTTGTTCATCACCCAACTCAATAAATATTACACCATAAATTATTCATAGGCAAAACAGAATAAACATCCTAAATTACAAAAGATTATAAACTTAATGGGAAGAAGCCCCCATGGTTATTCCTCGGGTTGCGTTGGGCCTCTCTCCGAGAAGTAATCCTCCTAAGCTATATCTGCATCAACATCTATAGTTTTAATTGGCAAAACTATAATGGGATTACCACAGTGGGTTTCAATGAAATTTCAATAAGTTAAAACCCATAATAGCACTAATGATGTAAGATAAAAGTTGAAACCACATATATTGTAAGTATACCAAGGAACAAAGTCTCTGAGTAAAATAGCATAGCCATGAACCATTGTAAACTTTACCAAGCACCCACTGCCCAAATATGCAGTAAACATCTTGTAACATATTATTTCCCAAACCCCATGTCCAAATCATTATGTGGGACCTCTCCACATCAACATGTGGAATCTCTCAACCCAAGCCAACACGTGGAATCACTCCACCACTCACACCCATTTTGGCTTATCAATGCATGTCACTACGACTCCCCATCATAGGCCATGCACACCCTAGCTCCCTTTGTCAATCTGTGGGCAACTACCATGTGAATGACCTAGTAACAAGCGATGTCCAGTTTCGCACTCAGGGTGTTCTAACTAAGCATCCTTTATCCTTAGCCGATTGAGAGGCAACAACGTCCACCCTAGAGTGTTACCATTTCATTAGATCTCGTTGTGCCCAAAGACAACCCAGGGGATATTACTCAATTCTTAAGCTTTCTTGAGTAACTAGAGAAGCTCTACTGAGGTAATGTCCAATCCCAGCTTGGGTTCGTGCTATACACACAAACACACCCAAAACTCCTTTTGAAATTGATATGTTAATTACTTTAAAGTCACATCATCAAAGTAATCAGTATTTGTAATGAGAAAACATGTACTTTCATGAAAGAAAGAGACTGAAAACTAGAATAGGAATACCGTAAACATACCCAAGACATTTACCCTACATTACTAGCATGGTTGTAGGAGTGAACATACCTAAACAATGAATGTACACTGAGAGTTGCACTGAAATCATTTGCTTACATGTCGATGATGACCTCGAGCTTAGCTTCCTGCTTGAAGTCCCAAATAGAAGAAAAAGATAAAGAGAGTATATTGAAATACTTAGAGATCTCAAAATTTAGATGAAGACTGATGGCCATATATCTCTATATATGACATCCTGCCAATCATGGTTTTGACAGTTATTATAAAGGGAAAATCATGAGTCTTGGTCATCTTTGAGTACGCTGGATTGAAGAATGGTAGAGACTGAGTAGATTGATGGGACAAGACTCGCAAGTCCCTACAACTTGCCTCAGAACAAATGTGCAATCTGCCCCTTATAAAGATCTCCCATGTGGCATTGAGCCTTACTTGCGTGGTCAAATGTATGGTCTACAAACCCGTATTCCTTTTTTCCCATGCGAAGTCCTATTGAAAATTCATTTTTGTGGTAATGGCATCGGTATGTCACCTACCACCATCTGAGCACTCGTACTATATCCGGGCATTTCCAGTCTTAGAGCATGTCATATGTTACTTGCCTAACTATCTTTGTTTCCTTCTGTGTTTGCTCACCTCACATACCGTTAGCACGCCTTTGCTTGCCTTATATAGAAAGAGTATCCTTGTGGGTTGCCTTGTTCGTTGCTTGCCCAAGGTGACATTCGACTTGCTCACATGTGCTTTGGGTCCTAGATCTTTGCTCACCATAATGTATTGCTTGCTTGACTCCCTTCTTCTTGGTTGCATTTGCCTGCGTCTTTGTCTGCATGTTACTCACCTTTCGCATCGTATGTATGTCCCCTCAATAAGGCGAGGTCCTCACATTTAATATCTTTCATTTATATATATACATATATATATATATATATATATAACACCATGTCGGAGCTCAAGCTCAAGGAGTGCTTGAAACTCCTAGCATAGTGGCCCCAAAAGGTCAAACATACTTGCTCAAAGTTACTAAGCATTCTTGCTCAGTAGACTAGCTCACTTATTTAGAAATGCCAAGCTCGAAAACTAAGCATACAAGTGCTAAAAGGTCGAGCATTTTGGCTCATAAAAGTTCAAGCATACTTGCTCGGAGGTACCAAGCTCAGGAATACCAAGCATATTTGCTTGAGAAAACCGAGCATGCTCACCCGAAATATAGAGAACTCTTGCTTAGAAATATTGAGCAACTTGTTCAGATATTGAAGATCTTTAACAAAATAAAGATTACTACTATTTATAGGAACTCTAGCTATATTTGGAATGATGGAGCACATGAAGAGAAAATCAGTTTGGAGAAAATAATAGAAAAGCCGGCATCAAGATGCTACCTAAACCTAGGGTGGCAGACTAGGCACTAGAGTAATAATGGATAAGTTTTCTCACCAACTTTACTCTTACTTTAGTAGTAAGAGTCCAAGTGCTATAAATATGAAGGACCAATGGAAAGTTAAAATTGAAAGGGAGTAAAAGCTGAGAAGCAAGAAAAGAGATTGCTAGCAAGCAAGGAAATGAAAGGGAATCCCAAGTGAGAGTTGGTGAGGAAAGAAGAAAGAGAATGACCAAAAGTGAGAGTTTGGGATAAGACTAGATAAAGATTAAAAAAAAGAAAAAAAGAAAAGAATAGCACATTGATAAATGCTGAGTTATTTGGTGTCTTCTTCATATAATTATAGTTCAGTTATATTCGATTTTGGGTTAATAATTGCTACAATTATTGGTAATACTTAATTTGGATTAAAAGCTCATTTCTACATTAATTTAAATGTCCATCTGTCTACTGTTGCATCATTATATTATTCAATATTTGCTCATTATAATCAGTTTTTTTTCTTTTTCACACTATTTATATTAACTTTCACTTACTGAGTTGTTGAACATACCAATCCCCTCATTATTTTTTAGATGACATTGCACAACAAGATAACAATTAAAAGCTTTACAAGTATGACACTAACAATCCTTGTATATACACTACAACAAAAATGTCATTTAGTGACGCTTTGGAATTGGTGACAGTCCCAAAATCGTGACAAAAATCAGTTTTTGTGACTGTTTATACAAGCAACCACTAAAACCAGATGAGAATTTGGCTGATTTATTCAAATGTAGGCAATTGTTTGAATGTCATATTGATGTTTGAACATTAAATATATTTACGTGCAAACATAATATTTTTTGGCGCCAATGTTAGGACATTAGTGAGTGACGTTCGAACGTTGGATAGAGTATTTGGTAAATATGACTATAATTTAAATTCTATGTAGTTTTTAACTTTGCTAGTGCATACTTTGTGAACAATTATTATAAATTTAAAAAGATTGAAATTTGAAGTGCAGTGATTTAATATTAAAGTTGGACAAGCTAACATGAAAGAAAATTGAGAATTGAAATTCAAGAGAATAGATACATTAAATAATATTAACAATACATATTTTGTAAACAAAATGTGATGACCCGCTTTTACGTGTATTTTCACTGAAAGAATATTTTAATTTAATTAAAATAATAGTTCTTTTATTTTAAATTATCAGATTTTAATTGGATTTTATTTGTTGTTGAGTTTAAAATTGATGTTCAATTTATTTTAATTCGTTTTTTGTTTTAAAATTTAATAGTTGGTTTTTACTAGTTATTTATTATATTTTAGCTTGACGTTGTGTTTAAAATATTTTAAATGGTGTTTATTTATTTATTTGATGTGGTGTTTAATTTATTTTAGTCGTTTTATGTTTTTATATCGTTTTCGGCGGAATAGTTTTTGGATCCCGGAAGTAAGGATTGGACCTCATTTCTTTTCTTTTCTCTTTTTCTTTTTCCCTTTTCCTTTTCCTTTTTCTCCTTTTCTTTCCTTTTCTTCCTCTTTCTTCTTCTTTCTTCCCGTTTTCTCTCTCCCAGCGCGCTCCTCTCCCTTTTCTCCTTACCGCGCAGCCACCTTTGGCCGGCCATATCTCCGCCGTCCGGTGGAGGGGGCTCGTGGCGGCTAACGGTGGCTCCGATGGTCCTGAAAATTGGTGGGGTTGTAGCCTGATGTGAGGGGAAGAGAATGGTGGGGGTGGTGTATGACACCTCCACCGGACGGCGGAGATATGGGCGGTCGAAGGAGGCTGCGCGGAAAGGAAAAACAGAGGAGAAAACTGGGCTGGGGCAGCAACTTTAGGCCGTGCGTGGCGGCTAACGGTGGGTCCGATGGCTCTGAAAATTGGTGGGGATGTAGTCTGGTGGGAGGGGAAGAGAATGGCGGGGGTGGTGTACGACACCTCCACCGGACGGCGGAGATATGGCTGGTCAAAGTAGGCTGGGCGGGAGAGGAAAAAGAGAAGGGAGAGAGAGAATCCGAACGCACGGGAAGCACGGGGAGGAAGAAGAGAAAAAGGAAAAAAGGAAGAAAAAGAAAAGAAGGAAAAGAAAAAGGAAGGAAAAAGAAAAGAAGGGGAAAAGAAATGAAGTCCAAACTTCACTTCCGGGATCCAGAAACTGATCCGCCGAAAACGATTTTAAAAACATTAAACGACTGAAATAAATTAAACACCACATCAAATAAATAAATAAAAACCAAGAAAATATTTTAAACACAACGTAAAGCTAATATATAATAAATAACTAGTAAAAACTAGCTATTTAATTTTTAAATCCAAAAACAAGATAAAATAAATTAAACAGCAATTTAAACTCAACAGAGATTAAAATCCGATAATTTAAAATAAAAGAACTATTATTATAATTAAATTAAAATATTCCTTCAGTGAAAATACACGTAAAAACGGGGTGTCACATCCTCCCCCCCTTAAAATAAATTTCGTCCTCGAAATTTGTGAGATCAAATATTAGAGCCAAGCAGGATACAATACACAACTCAGATTATACTTGCGGAAATCATACCATCAACCATTTCCACACAAGTATGAAGAATGCACTTCCCAAAATACTCCTATAAGCAACTCCATCATATTCGTTCTAATCTCCTAGAGACGCATCACGTCTACAACTCTTAAAGCGGCCACGTAAACCGAAATCACCATATCCACAAGAACTTCAAACCCGCACCCAAGTAAATTCCAACAATTAGTATCCTCCCACAATAAATTGTGTCAACCTCAATCAACTCATTTGCTATAATCTCCAAACTTTTATTGTATACTATACATTGGTAACCTAATAGCCACTTCTCAAAATAAATCTCAATCAACATAATTTGCTCAACCAAAATATTACTCTCCAATTACAAGTACCTTTACTGCATTCCACAAGTTGGTAACCATTTAGTTATTTCCGAAGTAAACCATCAATAAGTATAAATTACACGACCAATTTATTAATCTTCCATCAAAAGTTCGAATCACTACTAATTCTTCAAAATCACGCTTCCGTGCGCACTATGGTAACTCGCCAAGATACAAAAGACTATATCCTCATAAATTAACACCCTAGAGTACAAGCTAACTCTTAACACCTGAAAGTAAGAAAATCCTTTACCACGTTTCGATAGAAATTATACTCTCCCAAAATCGTGAATTACCACATATCCCTCAATTATCACTAGCGACCTTAATCAAATCAAAATTCCGCAAGGATACCCATGATCATCAACAAAAACGACGATATCAATCAATTGCAACCTTCCAAATTAAAAACAGGTAACATTATCTCAAAAAAAAATACTCCAATCTCATCTAAGATCAAGAACATAAGGCTCGAATCCTTCCCGACCAGCTAATGAAGCACCTATAACTCCTACCCAACAACTTACACTTTCAAGATCATCACTTAAATTCTGAATATCGTCTAATCTAGAGATGACTAAACTCACTACGAACCACGATTAAATTCACCATAACCTTGATGAACCCTTCTTGAACACTCATTTACCTACTTCCATTCCCATAACCCTAGTAGTAGCACGACTATTTCCTTCAATTGCATATAAAATTAAATCTCAAAATAGGTCATGCTATTCAAATCTCCAATCTGCCAAAACCATTGCACTAAACTCCTGAGTCCTACTGCTTATTACCTCACGTATCTAGTTAGGCTAATCACAGTTGATCCCTAAGCTTCCACTTTCGAGATTTTATTATCCACCACACATGACGACCCAACAATCTCTTTTCAAGTTAAACAAAAGGTCTAAAATTCTCCCAACTGAACACTCAAACTCCAAAGGAAAGTATAGTCTCAAAATTAAATTCCTATGTGACCTCAAGTCACAACAAATTCCTGAAGATAGTCTCAACTATTAATCCCACCCATCACTCCAATTAGCTCACCAAGAACTTGAAATTAAGATCTCTTGAATTTAATACCATCACATCTAATCCACTTCAGTACTCACCAAAGCCACTTCTCTCAAGTCAAAATGAGACTAGGATTTGTACTATCCAAAATCCGTACACCCTTACTACCACTATAAATGGATCTCATGTACCCTTAGCTGAGATCAATAATCATTCTAATGTATAAGTGATCCATCACTTCCATTTCCAACATCCGTAACCTTATCCTCAAAATAAACAAAGTTCATTTTCCAAAACCCGCACCATCTATTATCCTAAAACTTGATATAGATCAATCCCAGAACCTATTACAAAAACCTCGAGCTATAACATTCATTTTTCATAATAGATCGATACATTCAATCCTTAGACAAACACACGAACTAGATCGACATCTTCAATCCTAAAAATATATAAATTAGATCATTACCTTTAATCCCCCAAGAAATATCCTCCTTAATAATTCCTATATCCATCCTTCCATTTTATTCAACTCCATTTATGATTGCAGCCTAATCAATTTCTAAAATAATCCATACTAGTACACCAATCTTGCGAAACTAAAACTTCAATCTCATTATGAATCAGTCCATCAAATCCTCAATTCTCATAACCTTAAATTATACAAAATTGCTTTTCCAAAATCCGTTAGGTCGATGAATTTATACCCAACAACAAAACAATTGACTCCCGAACTCTCAAAATCTAAAATTTTAAATAATACCCAATCATTTCCAAAAAAATCTGCGAAACCTTAAACCTTTGTTGAAATTCCATAAAATCTATTCATGAAATTTGTTAATCTCATACGTCCTTAGCCGAAACCAATAGTCATTCCAACATACAAGTAATCCATTACTACTATTTCCATCATCTGGACTTATATCCGCAAATCAACATGAGTCATTCTTATATCTGCTTAACTTACTCCTTTAACATCAGCAAATAGTTATCGTTTAAAGCTTTGTACTGAAATGACCTTAAACCTGCTAATAATCCGTTCCCAAAAGTCTCGAAACATAAGGTCTCAACTTCAATCGAATTCAATACCAACAATTAAACCATTGTTTCCAAAACCTTGATGGATCTATTTCTTCCGAACCGATAAAAATCATTTCCTAAAATCTATTACTACAATCTCGAAATAACAATAATTATTTTCTGAACTAAGTTAATACCTAAAATCCTCAAAGAAATATATGACTTAGATCATTACCTTCCATTCTCAAAGAAATGTACCCCAGAAAATTTTTCATATCACTAACTCAACTCCAATTATAAATTGGTCCTTCAACTCTGCAATTTTAGAACCTTAAATCAAATAAGAATCTTTTTTTTTTAGAATTTCTAAGATCAATGAGCTTACACCCCATAATAGAACAAACGACTCCCAAAACTTTTAAAATCTAATACATTAACGGATGATAAATCATTTTCTGAAATTCTCAAGATTGATGGCTTTAATCCGAAACATGCACCTTAAAAACTTGTAAATTTTAAAACCCCGATTGCCACCAAATTGCTCATCCGAATCAGCGAAATTTAAAACTTGAAATTTAATTATTTCCCCCAAATATTGTCGAACCTAACACCTTAATTACCCAAATCTTATTTCCTAAAATAGATAAGACCTCAAACCTTAGATAAAATTCTCTTAAACCAATCCTTAAAGTTCGTTGAACCTACACTCTCCTATTCTATAATCTCTTTACATAAATCCTACAAAACCCAAGACCTCAATTATCTTAAGCGACTTAAAGCTAACTCCCCTCCTTAGTTGCAACTTTCATTCTTACTCCCAAGAGATCGTCTAACCCAAGTCGTTCCCTTCTAGCCACAATATTATATAAGTAACCCACCTCTATAAAATTCAAACCTATTACACTAAGTATTTATTCCTACCAACGACATTCTCAAAAGTACCGTCCTCCCGCCATAGCATAATCTTTAACCCCACCTTTTAATTCCGGACAAAACAAAACATATAACTTAAAACAAAACCAAATAACGATAACATAAAAAGCATACGATAAAACAAGCAAATACATAAAATAGTTAAAAACAAGTTAACTCAATTAAAACAGAAAACCAAGCTTCAAATAAAACAAACTCTTTAAAACACAACTTTAAAAACTTTCTGGTACCGCTCCTATGGGACATGTGGTTTTACCCAGAGCCGAACCGCTCTGATACCACCTGTGACGCCCCCAAGTCCCCACGCCCGGACACGGGGAAATTGAGACGTCCGGATGGTGACAACACGGGTCACCACCCTATCGACGAGTGCCGAGTGTGTGCAAGCGACAAAAGTGCACGAAGAGATACGCAGCGGATAGCAAAGACATATAACTAAGTACCAGAATTTTTTCTTAATTAAAATACAAAGCGGTTCAAAACATACATAATAAAATATTACAAATACAAATAGTGTTTTAAAGCCAACTCCAAAGCATAAGTTCCAACTCAAAACTCCGGCGGAGCCGCATCCTCGGGCTCAGCCTCCTCCTCCTCCTCGATTCCTGCACCAAAATCTACGGTACCAAAAATGGTGCCGCAGGTAAGTAAAATCCAAAACCCACTAGATAAAAACATATAGAACTCAAACAATATGCATGAATAAATGCCAATGCACCAAACCCATAAAACCGTATTTTTTCCACGCACGCCAAAAATCCCATTTGGCCCAAAAACATATTCTTTCCAAATGTCACGCCAAAAGTCCATTTGGCCCATATCCAACTCAATCCAAACAAACCGTATGCACCATGACCTCCCCTAGGGGTCATCCGCACACCCTGGCTCCTGTGCCACACCGCGGGAATCCACCACGCGCATGACACATAAACGAGCGATGCCCAGTTCCGCGCCCTGCGCGTTCGTAGCCAAGCATCCTCGAGACGAGCGATGTCCAGTTCCACGCCCCGCGTGTTCGTAGCCAAACATCCTCTAGCCCTCGCCAGCGAAGGGCCACGGAGTCGGTGCATAGAGCGATGCCCGGTTCCACGCCCGGCGTGTTCGTAGCCAAGCATCCCCTAGCCCCCGCTCCCATTGTCGCTCGGTTCCACGCCCGGCGTGTTCGTAGCCAAGCCTCGACTCAGGGGACGTCACTCAGTATTTCACGCTCCCGAGTGACCAGAGGAGCTCCACCGAGATAATACCCCATCCCGGCTTGGGTCATGGTACACACGCACCCGAAAATCCTTTTACGCCAATAAAACATGATTTTCTCAATTTAAATAAAATGCACGTGCATGCACCATGTAAATGAAATCTCAATGCTCGACAAAAACAACCAACTATAAAACAACAAATCAAGCAACTCCGTCCTCCATCAATCCGACCCCCGAACTCCTCGGACTCAGTCCGGAATCAACAAACCAACCAAATAAATTATTGTAAGAGCAAAATATATTTAAATCTAAAAGTAGAGTTTGGAAAATACTTACAGCGCTATATACGGTATTTTTAGAAGGTTCGTTATTTGGTTGGTTTGTTGATTCCGGACTGAGTCCGAGGAGTTCGGGGGTCGGATTGATGGAGGACGGAGTTGCTTGATTTGTTGTTTTATAGTTGGTTGTTTTTGTCGAGTATTGAGATTTCATTTACATGGTGCATGCACGTGCATTTTATTTAAATTGAGAAAATCATGTTTTATTGGCGTAAAAGGATTTTCGGGTGCGTGTGTACCACGACCCAAGCCGGAATAGGGTATTATCTCGGTGGAGCTCCTCTGGTCACTCGGGAGCGTGAAATACTGAGTGATGTCCCCTGAGTCGAGGCTTGGCTACGAACACGCCGGGCGTGGAACCGAGCGACAATGGGAGCGGGGGCTAGGGGATGCTTGGCTACGAACACGCCGGGCGTGGAACCGGGCATCGCTCTATGCACCGACTCCGTGGCCCTTCGCTGGCGAGGGTTAGAGGATGTTTGGCTACGAACACGCGGGGCATGGAACTGGACATCGCTCGTCTCGAGGATGCTTGGCTACGAACGCGCAGGGCACAGGAGCCAGGGTGTGCGGATGACCCCTAGGGGAGGTCATGGTGCATACGGTTTGTTTGGATTGAGTTGGATATGGGCCAAATGGACTTTTGGCGTGACTTTTGGAAAGAATATGTTTTTGGGCCAAATGGGATTTTTGGCGTGCGTGGAAAAAATACGGTTTTATGGGTTTGGTGCATTGGCATTTATTCATGCATATTGTTTGAGTTCTATATGTTTTTATCTAGTGGGTTTTGGATTTTACTTACCTGCGGCACCATTTTTGGTACCGTAGATTTTGGTGCAGGGATCGAGGAGGAGGAGGAGGCTGAGCCCGAGGATGCGGCTCCGCCTGAGTTTTGAATTGGAGCTTTTGTTTTGGTTTTGGCTTTGAAACAATATCTGTATTGGTATTATTTTATTATGTATGTTTTGAACAGTTTTGTATTTTATTTAAGAAAAATTCTGGTACTTAGTATATGTCTTTGCTATCCGCTGCGTATTTCTTCGTGCACAATTGTCGCTTGCACACACTCGACACTCGTCGACAGGATGGTGACCCGGGTTGTCACCATCCGGACGTCTCGAATTTCCCCTTATCCGTACGTGGGGTTTGGGGGGCGTCACACAAAATAGAAAAGATAATAACATTTTGTAAACAACACTCAGAAGGTTATGTTGTTCACAAATGTATGAAACTCCTCCGTCAGTGTCTTGACCTTCTGATTTAGGACATCGACATAATGGCCAATCTGTGAGACGGTCTACTCTACATGCGCGATCTACCTATTGATCTGTCGATCCATATACGTCGTCATCTTTAAGATCACTGCATTAACCCAAGCTGGCCGGACATTCCCCCTAGATGCACCTAACGGCTGTTGACCAGTACTCCCAGTGTGGGGAGCAACATCGAGCCCAAACTGGGTCAGTGGAACAAGATTTAGTACAGGGCTAGGCTGACATCAAGATTACCCCTCCCCTATCCAATGCTCCAACGATGTGTGGTCATGTCAAGAGGGCTCTTCTGGTCTATCACCCACTCCTCTACTTGGAGTGGCATGTTCCAGGCTAGTAATAGCCAGCTCAGGATGACTCCGTATGGGAGGTTGTCCGTCGAGACGATACTTGCCTCATAACGAATTCTCTCAAAAATCCTTTGTGGCAAGTCGATCAGCTCTCCATGTGTCACGCGTATCAGGACTTGCGCACGAGCCTGACTGAACGTGGTCTTATGTGCCATAGGATCTAGATTGTTTGCAATAATAAGTTGCAACATGCAGAATAAAGGCATTAGTTGATTCTAGTTGAAGGAGTTCTTCTTCTTTAGCTGCTCTTGGTCTCTACCAGTGAGGATGTAGAAGTTCTCATCTCTGTCGTCAACATCAAGCTTGTATGCAATGTCCTTGGCCTCAACTGGGCTAGTAGATGATGCAGATGTGCCTGCAGCTGCTCCAAGTCCTGTGTCTCCAGCCTAAGCAACTGGTATAATCTCACCTGTCTCAGCTACCCAATAGATCCCGAGCAGGTCGGTGATAACATCTGCTGAGAACTAGAACTGTACACCACTACAGTCATGGTGTGGAACGATGCGTCTTGAGACACAGAGCACATCTCCATGTAAAACTCCCGGACCATTAAGGGGTAAACCTTCCCTCTCAATGAGCACATCGGGACCCATCCTCTCTTCACGAAGACATCTGTCAGCATCTTCTGCTCTCAGGTCAGCTCATCGAACTCATTGATTAATACTTCTTGTTCGGGCATGACTGTTCAGGTCCTGAGCTGAGTAGTGTTCGAGTTGGCTCCCTCCCGGCCTCCTTTCCTTATTGTCAATAGATGAGTCATATCCTAGATTAATAAGAATAAAACATTAGAACCATAGTTATAAATATTTTGTAATAAAATTAAAATTGTTAGTCAAACGTTATCAGTAAAATTTGAACATATAATACTACGCATTCGGGGTTGACTATCAAACTATCAAATGTTTGAACATGTTTACATTTAAACGTTCGAACGTGATGAGAATTGATGCATGAGCAAACAGGGGAAATGTTACGTTTGAACAATTCCCACTGAAACGTTTGAACGTAAGTGCATCGTTTGGAACTCAATGGTTAACGTTCAAATGTATACTACAACGTTTGAAACTCAAGGGTAACCATTTGAACGTATTATACCACGTTGGTATGGAAATGTTCGAACGTTTATTGTGCTTTGGAATGTGAAGGGTCTTACATTTAAACATTATAAATATACATTTGGAATGCTATTAGGTTTCAAACGTATATCCTAAACATTCAAACATATATAAATTCCAAGTTCAAACGTCAGAGACATTTTGAAATTCAACGGTCGTTAACGTTCAAACGTTGCAATGTAACATTCGAACGTTATGACATAGAAATGTCTAAGTCAACTCAGTCATTCTCAAAATACCAAAATACACAACAATTGAATAAAATCCACCGTAGAGATGAAGTATAAACTTCAAAGAAGGTTTCTACAGTGGCCATTTGTCCATTGGCAACCCAAAGTGGTAAAAAAATCAAGTTGAAGTTCCGACTACCAATGGGAACCGAAACTCGCCTAAAACTAAGATTTTTAGTTTCAAACAAGTTAAAGAGAAGGACCTACTGCTTTTGTGATGATTGTGGTGATATTTGATGGCGGTGGTGACAAAGGAGGACAGCGGAGGTGATAGAAATCAAACGTAGAGAAATGAGAAATGCGATGCTGCCATTGCCTTCTATACATGTAACATTCGAACGTTACTTAGTTGACGTTCAAACGTAATATTTAATGTTTCAAACGTATGATGCAAACGTCCGAATGTCAAATAATATACTATTTTATACTATATTTAATTTATACTATAACATATATATATTTAACTTAATATATATAAAAGTTTTCATAGACGTTCAAACATTAATTATATACGTTTGAACGTAAGGAAAAAAATTGTGAGAAATTTCCTGCTCAATTTTGGGCGCTTTGCTTTAATTATAACGTTTGAAAGGTAAAAAGCAATGTTTGAACATTACTTCTAAAAATTGGGCAGGATAATTTAACATTTGAACGTGCAACTTAAACGTTCAAATGTTCAAACAAATCAAATTGCTTTTAATAAATACACACACGGGAGGAAACAGACTCATTTCTGCTACTCCTCCATTGCATGAGTGAGAGAGAGAGAGAGAGAGAGAGAGAGAGAGAGAGGATTAGAGTGAGAGGGGGTTAGTAGTTTTTCAAAAATCCATAGATTTTGGTCAGGAAAAACTCTTTTTTCTTTTAATTTTTTTGAAACTTTGTGATATTTGTCGTATTTTTTTTATATATGTATAGTAACTAACTAATGTTGTGATTTTTTTGAAGGATTGATTGTTGTGGCTTGTTGAAAGCTTGTGATTTGTAAGATGATATTGTGAAGCATAGGTATATTTCTAAACTTTATTAATATGTTTATACATTTTGTTGTGATTTTATTGTTGATAATGATGAATATTTTGATGTGTATAATGTGAGTTGATTGTGGATTTTTATGAATTAGATTTGGGTATAATATTGTGAGTTGAGTGGTGAATTTTGATTATATATATTGTGAAAATGTTGTGAATTGGAAGGCATAGAGAATATAGAGGTAAGACACAAGGAAGAATTTTTCGGATGGTTTGAACAACGTGTATGAACTAAAATTACATATATGTTAGATTTTGGAACTTTAAATTATTTTTGTCCCTATTTCAATTGTTAGATTTTGGAACAACGTGCTCGTGATTACAATTCAATTTCTCCTGAATTGTAAGTATTGGCCCGTGGTCCTTCAAACAAGGCACTTCGATACACTGCATGCACGGTTCAAGGGTACAGATTCCATACTCTGGACCATGAAAGTAATAGAAAGACTCAAAACAGTGGTGTGTTAGTTGGGGGGAGTCATGGCACAGATGATATTTACTATTATGGTGTCATATGTGATATTATCGGATTGAAATATCTAGGTGGGTCTGTAACATATGTCTTTAAATGTGATTGGTGGGATCTAGGCGGTGGTTGGGTTTCTATGCATAGGGATAATCACTTTACGAGTGTCAATACTGCATCTAAATGGTACGAAGATAATCCATTCATATTGGTTTGTCAAGCTACCCAAGTCTATTGCTTGATTGATCCAATGAAAAATATTGATGAAGATAGTGGAGAGATAACTTGGCGAGTCGTACAAAAATTTGCCCCTCAGAATATATATGAAGCAGGAACAAGTGCGGATCACAAAAATAGTGGAGATGAAGATGACACTCCGATGGTAGAGGCCTACCAGGAAGATGGAGAGGGTATTAACTTGTTTGTTGACCTTGGTGCACACAAGTTACTCCCCTTGTGTAGAGATGACGTCCCACTCGTCCATCTCAACTCATCCGAAGTAAGTGTGGAAGAAGAAGAAGAAGAAGAAGAAGAATCCAGGGAGGAAGTGGATAAAGAGGACGAAGAAGAGGTTGATGATGACGACGAAGATATTATTGAGGAAGATTTTGAAACAAGTATGGAAAATATATCCGAAGATGAAGAATAAAAGTACTAAATATTCTATTCGTATAGGTGACTATACAATATTATACTTTTAATAATTTATTCTAATTAATTTTTTTTATCATATTAATCATTTTCAAGGATGCTGCCAAAACAACAATTAAAAAATGTGCCTCCTCTGCCAAGTCCTGAACCTGTTGAGGATTTCCCATCTAAGGAATCTGCTCCTGAAGAAGTTAACACACAAGAGACAAATAGCCAATTGACACCTACCAGTAAGAAAATTTTGTTAATAATTAATTATATTTTAATACTATCAATAACTATATAACGATAATAGCCAATTGAGTTTTCCATGCTTTAATACTACCAGTAGATGCATACGCTTGTCGCGGTCATGGCTATACACGTGGCATCTCTCTTAAGAAAAATAGAAAGCACGGAAAACTCAAGGTCATCATTCCTGATAATTCTGCTGGGGGAGTTAGTGATAGCTCAGCACTGCTTTCCTCCTATATTGGCACAGTTGTCCGAGCGTATACTCCATTTCATGTGCGATCATGGAGAAATGTTCCAAATAGGGGTGCTACCCGCCCCCCCCCCCGGGGCGGGGCCACCCCCATCCCGGCCCCCGCATGGACGGGGCGGGGTACCCCGTCCGGTAGCGGGGGTGCGGGGGAGCCCCCCAATCCGTCCGGCCCCCGGCTTGGTTGATGGGCCCTTGGCCCATTGTTATATTTTGTGCCATTTTGCGCCCAAATAAGTTTTTTGGGCTCAAAATAACCCAGAAACACAATCCAAATTTGTTTATAGACGAAAAATTTAACTACAACTATATTTCTATATTAAAAAAACTTTTAAAAAAAATAAGAATACAAATACAAATATTAATTACTAAATTCCTAGTTCAAAAACTTCAACGGTCAACCTTATAGTCTTATACTATTAGCCTATTAATTATTAAGTAACTAAGGCATGCACTAAGCTATTACAAAATTACAATGATAGAAATTACAAAATCATGTCAACTAATAAACAATTACAAAATTACAAAGACATAAAAATAATAAATACTACAAATTGTACCATTAATAATTAAGATTACAACTAATTATAAATTAAAATAATCATAACATTCGGAAATTTGATCAATTTTTGGTGGCGGTGAGTTTACTGAGACATTCCATTGTGTTGAGATATGGGCAGACAAATTGAAGATCATAAATCCTGCAATAATAATAAATTAAAAATAAAACGAATTAAAATTATCAATATAAAGTTTTAACTTATAAAGTAAGGGATCAATTCTGCAAACCATGAGCAATGGTGGGTGTAGAGTCTAATATAAAAGAATTCATACTGCAGCGGAGGATGTAGCTGTAGACGTCGTCCCAGCACCAGGTAATGCAGGCATCACTACAACAATTAAAAGCAGAAATTAACATCATTTATTTTAAATAAATAAATAAAAATAATTTATTTGAATTCATAGGCAATTACCAGATCCAAGTGCATCATCACCCTCATCGTCGGCGTTGACATCATCATAATCAATAACATCCGGAACATGAATTGAACTCCCTGTGATCCAATTTGAGGTGCAAATCAAAGACTCAACAGTGTCAGGATCTAATGAGCTCCGGAATGGATCCAATACGCGCCCTCCAGTGCTAAAGGCCGACTCCGATGCTACGGTACTAATAGGGATGGCCAAAATACTGCGGGCTATTTGTGCAAGGACGGGATACTTGGGGGCATGTATCTTCCACCAAGTCAGGATATCAAAGTCTCGTACATATGGTTCAAGATCTAGACCAAAGTATCTGTCTATCTCTGACTTAGCCTCTGTAGTACTCCTCGTGAATGGATTCCCTTCCATCCTATCACCCCAGTCCATTCTACGTTTTTTCTCACCCCTAGCATCTGGAACTGGTGGGGGGATAGCAGTAGGTGCCGTAATATTACCACCCCGCAAGATGGTAAACTCATCAAATAATCTATCAAGGGTTTCCCGAACCCTTGATGCAATATGCTCCGCCCATACTTGCCCATAGGCAATACCCAATCCATATACCATGCCATCCATCTTAAACCGGGGGTCAATGGCAACAGCTACATATAACAACATATTAGCCCTATCGAAATTTCCCCCCCAATATTTATCGTACTTCGCCCTCATCAATAATGCCATCTCCCGCAACCTAGTGTGACCGCTTGCAATAATCTCATCTAATTCTTCTTTTACCTTACATATTTGTTGACAGAAATGATGGGATGTAGGATACAAAGAACCAGATAAAATCGTCGTAACCTCGTAGAAAAGCCTTAAAAAATCTACGAAAGTAGATACAACATCCCAGTCCTCAGTCATCGGCTTCCCCAATCCTGGTTGATCTTCAAAATATTTTACATATTGGATGTCTTCCTCACCCAATAAGGCAAATGCCAACTTATACTCCTGGGCTGCCTCCAACATAAAAAATGTTGAGTTCCATCGCGTAGCCAAATCAGTACAAAGCCCCTTCTTTGATGTTATTCCCGCAGACCGCGCAGCAACCTTGAATTTCTCCAATCTAGCAGGAGAAGATCTCACCCATCTCACAGCAGTCCTGACCCGAGCAATAGAGTCATCAAGATTTTTCATACCGTCACTGACAATAAGATTAAGAATATGTGCCGCACACCTCACATGCAAATACTGACCACCCAAGATTGTCTTATTTGCCTCTCTAAGAAAGGTCTTAAGATATCCCAATGCGGTATCGTTGGACGATGCATTATCAACTGTGCATGTCACAACGCGTGTCAACCCCCACTCCTTTATAGCGGCCTCTAAGGCCCTCCCAATCGTCTCACCCTTGTGATCGGTGATTTGACAAAATTTGAGAATTTTCTTATGCAATGTCCATTTCTCATCAACAAAATGACAAGTCATAGACATATAATTAACATTTTGGACCGATGTCCAACAATCAGTGGTCAGGCAAACAAACTGACCCGCCAAAAAACCCCTCAACCTCTCTTTTTCAGATCGATAATATTTTTTTACATCCCTTGCCACCGTGTGACGAGAAGGAAGTTGAAACCTTGGTTCCATGTAGTGACAAAATGCTTGGAACCCTAACCCATCCACCACCTGAAAAGGTAACTCATCCATGATTATCATACGGGCTAAGTGTAACCTACACTCCTCAGGATCATACTTCGTGTACCCCTTCAACTCAATACTCCCTCTACCATCCTCCATTTTTTTAAGTCCAATTTCTAACCTAGATTGACTCTTCTCTAGCAAAGATTTTAGAATTGGACTTTTTTTACATTGCTCTTCTAAGTGCACCTTTAATTGCGAGGTGCCATGTCTCATATAATGGCATCCATAAATTTTCCCGCAATGGTTACATTTGGCTTGAGGGTTATTAGGATCACCACCCTCTAGTTTGGTGAAGTGAGACCAAACTATGGAAGCAAGTTTTTTGTTAGGCTTAGGGGCGGGGCAAGGGTAGGGGTAGGGGTAGAGGCAAAGCTACCCTCAATTGGGGTAGGGGTAGAGGCATTGCTACCATCAGTAGGGGAGCTCGCACTAGAGTCTGTCGGCAATTCCATGAACTCAAGCAAACAATAGATCTGAAATTATAGCAAACATGAAAAGTATTAACATCCAAGTTCCAACAGCAATAACCAAATAAACCGTTAATCAAGCTTTATTAAAAATCTTCTTTTTTTATTGGAATGTATTTATTGGAATGTGAATGGCAGAATATTTATTGGAATTTACTCATTTAGTCATAGTACAATAATATGAATAAATGTGAATACATGGCTTAATATTCAATATTTATTGGATTTTAGGTATAAATTTATAATACGATAAAAAAGTATATTGGTGACTTGGTCTTTTAAAAAAGTATCCTTTTTTTTAATTATGTATACAAATATGTATAAATTTATAATACGATAAAAAAGTATCACTTTTTTTTTTTATTGATCATATATTGGTGACTTGGTCTTTTAAAAAATTATCACTTTTTTTTTAAAAATAAAAAGAACTTTAATTTCTATCTATCCAAACAAAATCTTTCAATCAAAATGACTTTGATTAGAGTCTAAAGTTTTGATAAAAATTATAAAAACCTTTGATCTGAAGAACTTCATGGGCATTAATTAATTAGACATCATTATATATATTTTATCATATTTTATAAATGTCAAATGATGTATACAAATCTGAAATAAACAAAATTTGAACACTTCTTTTATAAAAACTACAACTCTGAAATTAATTGAAGATGGTATTTTTTATTTTTTTTT